>BLSH010090524.1:1605-27224 GCA_018402905.1 Glandirana rugosa
AGACAAAGGGAGTTTAGGACTTTAGTGTCTGGATCCGTTACATGTACACTCCATTATCCGGTATTTACGTTTAATAGTGACGTTGTCAATATCACTCTCAATGTAAATTGTTTATATATTTCTTTATTTATTTTGTATACACAATTCACAAGTGGATATATAATTATTTATTTTTAGAAGCACAGTCACCTTACTATCAACCCACAGGTGGTTACACCTATACAACACTATATAATTCATTACAATAGTTGCCACAAAGTCCCCCTAGTGTTCAAGCAGGAGGACACACAGGGAAGCGCCAACTGCCTATTTTTCTTGTATATTATTCCCTCCCTTGGGAGGTTCAGACAGGGCAGCTCCCTCATATTACCTTATCTGTACCATAGCGCGGAGTTTTTGTGTATATATAAATCCTATATTCAACATTGCCTTACCAGGATACTTACAAGTACCCTGTGTTAATCCTGCTCAAAAGGACACTTTAAAGGGAAACTCTCACTATAACTGTTGCAGTGATAATTTGCATTTATGGCCTATTACCTCACATGTACATTGCCTAGGTCTGTGATTTCAGGATTTGAGGGAAACAGACTGTCTGTTGTTACGTCAGATCAGTTCCCCTTTATACCTGAGTGCATAGGCCACTTTAAAGCCATTTAAGCTGTTTGATTGCATTATTTTGAAGTCTGCATTTGGGTTTTGATTTATACCATTAAATATCACACTCTGCCATTTTGACATTTGAATATCAGTATAATAGTTGTTTGGTTATGGAAAGTCCCCCAGTAAACAAACTTCCTGTTTACTACATTTGTGTCAGAGGGGCTGGGACAGTTATTTGGGGTTGAAAGGCAGAGTAATGGAAAGAACATAATTAAGCGGCTCCTGCAGGGGTAGCGCTGCACGTGGGGGCTCGTCTGGGATAATACTGCTCTTCTGCAATCAACGAGTGTCAAGATGGACCCCGCTGCTGTGGCCCAGTAGTGTGATAAAGAAGAAGCTCAACCATAGTCAAGTGTGGTGATTGAGCTCCCTGGGGATGCCTGGACTGAAGAACAGATCAGCCAGGAGGTGAAGACATTAATTCCAGATCAGAGGCCATGGTTGATCACTGTCAAACCAGACCAAAAGGCCTCCTGCATCCATGTGCTGTTAGAATGGAGGAAGGGGATCCCTGACTGTTTCAGAGGGCCAAGTGTGCAGTCTGCTGACCAGGCTGAGTTTTGCTTAATCCAGTCATGTACCCCGGAGAGGCGTTCGGCAAGTACCAGCTGTGTTAAGGTGACAAAGGAAGAGGTCCCTTCCACATCATCCATGGCCATGATCGGGCCTGACTTTCTCGCTGCTTTGGGGGACTTTGTGCCAAAATTGCCAAGGGATGCTCCAGCATGCCCTGGAAATGAGTACCAGAAGCTCAGGCCTTTCTCTGGAAAATACCCAGTACCGACAGGGGAGGACAGTTTTGAAGAGTGGCTGGACCAAGCCACCCAAGTTCTGGATGAATTGGATTTGTCTTATGGAGTCCCATAAGAAGCAAAGAATTACGGAGAGTCTAAGGGGTCCTGCCTCAGAAGCTATCCACTATCTGAAGCTCAGCCAGAGGGATTGTGTTGCTCAAGACTACCTGAATATCTTGCAGGATGTGTTTTGGAGCACTGAAAAGGCCTCTGACCTTTTGTACCGGTTTGAGCATACTTGCCAGCACAAAGAAGAGAAATTATCCGACTATATGAGGCGCCTGGATAAGATTTTGCATCAACTCCTTTTGAAGAAGGGTCTGGATCCCCAGGAAGTGGATGAGGTCTGTGCACAGCAAGTCCTGCAGGGTGCCCAGCCATTGGACCCCATTGCCATTCTACTAAGAACTCAGCAGGATGGTGGCATATTGAAGTATCCAGAGCTGATTTGGATTGTGCGGGAAGAGGAGGCCATGTTGGAAAACATGAAGTCAGGAGTTGATGTTGGGGTTAAGATGGCCTGTGTAGATAGTTGAAACCCAGAAGTTGGGCTCCTCAAGACTCAGTCACCAAAGTGGACACCATCGCCGCCTCCAGGTCATGCAGAGGAGCAGAGTTTCTGATCTCTGGTCTGAGATAGCCACACTGAAGATGCAGGTATCCCAAATGTTGGAGCTGATAAACCGGCTGACAGCTAAACCTACTGAATTGTCTAATGAGGGGGGCAAGAAGTCAATGAATACAGATGTCTGTCTAAATTGTGGAGGTGTAGGTCACTACCAGCGAGAATGTTCTAGTCCACCAAGGAAGACAGAAGACTGGCGTGGACCTCAGAGAAGTGACCTAAGAATGGAGAGAAGACCTGGGCCTTCAAGAAGAACCTTCACTGATTCTGCCAGAGAACAATGGAGGACACCTGCAGTCTATGCTGTTTCAGTGAAGGATGCCAATCTGCCTCCAAAACAACGCCAGAAATGGCATTCCCAATGCCGGAAGTCATGGGGAGCACAAATCCAGTCACATCAATCTACTGGTCCAGATGCTTCCAGCAAGCCTCCCGCCCAGTTAGTAGGCCCTCTGTCTGTAGTGCCTGTTTTGGTGCAGATAATATACACAAAAGCCCCTCTTGATTCAGGTGCTCAGGTGACCTCGCTAACCAAGGACTTTTACAGGAGGTACTTGTCATACATATCCCTGCAAAAGTTGGAAGACATAGAGATTCAGGGTATTCAGATGGAGGATTACCCCTGTGATGGATATCCATGGATCAGGTTGTTGTGTGATCCATTGAAGGCTGGGAAGCCTCAGGAATTTGACACGCTTGCTCTTGTGTGTCCTTGGTTGCCAAGGTCCATTGGGGTCCCACTAATCATAGGGACCAACACAGATCTGGTGAAGCGGCTGTTAGACCTTGTTGTGCCCAGATGTGATCCCTTACCCTCACTGCCAGAAGGAGGGCCAGAAGTGTCTCCTGCTTCCACAATGGATGAAGGACCCATAACAGAAGTAGAAAAAACTAATCTGCAGGAGGCAGAAGTATTAAAGCAGGAAGAAGAGGCTAGTGAGCCCACCGTGTCTGAGCCAGGGGAACAGAGAAAAAGAAGAGTTAAGCATCCTCTCAAGAGACCGATCTGCGATGTGTTGGGAGAGCACTAATGAAGTTACCCTCACCCCTCAAGGGACTCTTGCAGAGCCTAACCTTCACAGCACAGATTTGGTGAAAGGCAAACCTAATTCATCCCCTGGCACGTCTAGCTGGGCCATTCCAATTAAAGTGGCCTGTAGACAGGACAACCTTCCATCCTATGCCCATTGGTGGGAGGTTCCTCTGCCAGGGTTTTATGCAAATGCAAGCTGTTTGGTTTCCTGTGTGCACTAACTTGCTTCTTTCCGCATGTATACACAAAGCATGTAACAGCTTAGAGACTTTACTTCCTTTGGAGGACCAAAGGTTCTTTGGTGGGGGGAGTGTCTAGTGGGTGCCCCACTATTTCTGTGTCTCTTTTGCTAAGCGGCCACTGTAAATACACAGGCTCTTTTAGCAGGGAAAAGTGCACCTGTCAGCCCACTGTGGTGGAATTCCCCCCCCCCCGTTTCACAGACTGAACTCAATGTAAGCTGTGTAGAGAGACACAGAAGGATCAAATTACATCCTGCCACAGTTCCAGGGTTCAGAGGGTGACAGACATCCCATCTGCGAGGTATCCCAGAGTACATCCCGAGGCGTTCCTGAGGATGTGGGCCGATCCGGTTACAAGATGGCCAGTCGGGCCTGTTGGGGAACCTATTGCTTGATCCTTTGGTCATAGGATGGGTGAGCGGGTGTTTTGCCCATCCTTAAAGACACAGTAGTAAGGCTACATCAATTTACCAGTGCCCACATTGGTAGGTAAACTCGCACCCTGCTGAACAATCACTACATTCCACTTTGCCTACCAGGATACTGCTAGCATCCTAAATTCCACTTTGCCTTGCCAGGATACTTACAAGTACCCTTTGTTAATCCTGTTCAACAGGACACCAAGTGCACCAACGCCAGGCTAGCCGAAGATCTTGGATACCTCCATTGTGTGGACCCTCATTGCTACTTCCTTGGTATCAGTGATTTAGTGATCCCAGTGACTACCTTTAACCACTTCAGCCCCGGAAGGATTTCCCACTTTAGGACCAGAGCACTTTTTGCGATTCGGCACTGCGTCGCTTTAACTGACAATTGCGCGGTCGTGCGACGTTGTACCCAAACTAAATTTGCGTCCTTTTTTCCCACAAATAGAGCCTTCTTTTGGTGGTATTTGATCCCCTCTGCGTTTCTGATCGCCGCTATAAATAAAAGAAGAGCGACAATTTTGAAAAAAAAAACAAATTTCTTACTTTTCGCTAAAATACAAATCCAAAAAAATGTATAAAAAAAAATGTTTTCCATCGGTTTTGGGCGATTTATATTCTTCCTCATATTTTTGGTAAAAAAAATCGCAATCGGCGTTTATTGATTGGTTTGTGCAAAAGTTGCCGCATTTACAAATGATGAGAATTAATTTCTGGGGTTTTTATTTTATTTATTTTTTTACTAGTAATGGCGGCAATCTGCATTTTTTAGCGGTACTGCGATATTATGGCGGACATGTCGGACCATTTTGACACTTTTTTGGGACCATTGGCACTTATACATAAAAATGCACTGATTACTTTGTAAATGCCATTGGCAGTGAAGGGGTTAACCTGGAGGGGGCGCTCTAAGGGTTAACTGTGTTCCCTGGGTGTGTTCTAACTGTGTGTGGGCTGCCCTGGCTGGGGAAAGGGGATGATCACAGCTTCCATATAGAGGAAGGCTGTGATCATTGCCCTTCCCCCTCTAACAGAAAGGAGATCCGTGTTTACATACACGGACCTCCGTTCTTTCAGTGCGGGGGAGCCATCGCGGGTAGCCGGCGGCGATCGAGTCCGCCCCACCCGTTCCCTGGCTCCCCCCGAACACAGTGAGCGCGCGAGCGCGCCTCCGACAGCGCACGCTCACAATGCTAGTTATCACGGCCGCCGTCCTGTGACGGCGTTTTGCGATAACGAGCCACCTTGCCGCCGTCATGCTGTGGCGGGTGGTCGGCAAGTGGTTAAAGGGGAACTCTCACTATAATTTTTGCAGTGAAAATTTGCATTTATGGCCTATTACCTCACATGTTCATTGCCTGTCCCGATCTATCATCACCAAGTGTTACTGCAGTGCTGGTTTGTCTACAACCAGGATGTACTAGGCCGCTGGTGCTTGCTAGTTCACCAGACGGATGAACGGCACTAGTACTGGCTCTCTGCTCCATGCGAGAGCCCTGCGGTTCTTGCACCTCAGCGACAGCAGAACGAGGATGGGTACGCCTGACCTTAGCAGGGACCACAACTCCGTCATCAGAGCTATCTGACAGGGTGCCACTGCTGTCTACTGGTTCGTATGCTGAGCCTGAATCTGACAGTGGAGCTTCCCCATCACTCTTGTCTGTCATGCTCAGCAATGTAGAAGGCCTCTTCACTAGTGTACGTCTGATTGGACATTTTGGCCTCTAAATTTATACATACACTAGTGTGACTCACAGGTAAAAGAGCGCACCTGGTTGTCAGAGCCTGCTTCAAATCGCTACCAAAATCACTGTTAGCGTTCGCAGGGATCAGGTGTGAACTCTGCGAATACTGCAGTTATGTGTATTGTGTTTTGTAAGTGATTTATTTGATACTGCACTTGGGTGGGCAGGGCTGGGCTGGGAGGAGGGGCTAAACGCAGGTGCTAGCAGGTACCTTGACTGATCCCGCTAACGCAGCGTTTTTAGGAGCACTAAAGTACTGGGGACACTAGTATAGATCTGATCAGATCAGATATTGATCTGTTCAGATACTATACTACTGACCTATCTAGTGTGTGGGTGCGTGTTAGAGTACCTGACTAATCTGACCCTGCCTGGTATTTACGCTGACCCTAACTGATGCTAAAACCTAACTAAGGTCACCTGCCGGGTGATCAGGGGGTTAAAACCTTTATTAGGTGTGTATATATACGGTCGGGTCCATAAATATTAGGACATCGACACAACTCTAATCTTTTTGGCTCTATACACCACCACAATGAATTTGAAATGAAACAAACATGATGTGCTTTAACTGCAGACTCCCAGCTTTAATTTGAGGGTATTTACATCCAAATCAGGTGAACGGTGTAGGAATTACAACTGTTTGTATATGTGCCTCAGACTTTTTAAGGGACCAAAAGTAATGGGACAATTGGCTGCTCAGCTGTTCCATGGCCAGGTGTGTGTTATTCCCTCCTTATCCCATTTACAAGGAGCAGATAAAAGGTCCAGAGTTCATTTCAAGTGTGCTATTTGCATTTGGAATCTGTTGCTGTCAACTCTCAATATGAGATCCAAAGAGCTGTCACTATCAGTGAAGCAAGCCATCATTAGGCTGAAAAAACAAAACAAACCTATCAGAGAGATAGCAAAAACATTAGGTTTGGCCAAATCAACTGTTTGGAACATCCTTAAAAAGAAAGAATGTGCCGGTGAGCTCAGCAACACCAAAAGACCCGGAAGACCATGGAAAACAACTGTGGTGGATGACCGAAGAATTCTTTCCCTGGTGAAGAAAACACCCTTCACAGCAGTTGGCCAGATCAAGAACACTCTCCAGGAAGTAGGTGTATGTGTGTCAAAGTCAACAATTAAGAGAAGACTTCACCAGAGTGAATACAGAGGGTTCTCCACAAGATGCAAACCATTGGTGAGCCTCAAAAACAGGAAGGCAAGATTAGAGTTTGCCAAACAACATCTAGAAAAGCCTTCACAGCTCTGGAACAACATCCTATTGACAGATGAGACCAAGAATAACTTGTACCATAGTGATTGGAAGAGAAGAGTATGGAGAAGGAAAGGAACTGCTCATGATCCAAAGCATACCACCTCATCAGTGAAGCAAGGTGGTGGTAGTGTCACTGGGTGGACATGTATGGCTGCCAATGGAACTGGTTCTCTTGTATTTATTGATGATGTGACTGCTGACAAAAGCAGCAGGATGAATTCTGAAGTGTTTCGGCCAATGTTATCTGCTCATATTCAGCCAAATGCTTCAGAACTCATTGGACGGCGCTTCACAGTGCAGATGGACAATGACCCGAAGCATACTGCGAAAGCAACCAAAGAGTTTTTTAAGGGAAAGAGGAGGAATGTTATGCAATGGCCAAGTCAATCACCTGACCTGAATCCGATTGAGCATGCATTTCACTTGCTGAAGACAAAACTGAAGGGAAAATGCCCCAAGAACAAGCAGGAACTGAGACAAGTATTAAAAAGTGAAAGTTTGATTTATGATTGTTAATCTGTCCCGTTACTTTTCATCCCTTAAAAAGTGGGAGGCACATATACAAACTGTTGTAATTCCTACACCGTTCACCTGATTTGGATGTAAATACCCTCAGATTAAAGCTGAAAGTCTGCAGTTAAAGCACATCTTGTTCGTCAAATCCATTGTGGTGGTGTATAGAGCCAAAAAGATTAGAATTGTGTCGATGTCACAATATTTATGGACCTGACTGTATATATATATTTATACACACACACACACACACACACACTATATATATATATATATATATATATATTTTATATATATATATATATATATATATATATATATATACACACACAGCGGGCACCCTGACTGAATAAAAACAAACCTGACTAACTGGCGTCACCATACAGTAATCACTGGTGACAGGGGGCAATCAATGGGTTAAAACTTTTATTAGGGGGTTAAGGGGGGCACCTGGGCATACTACTACCTACCCTAAGGTGATTTAGTGTCACAAGTGGCACAAGTACAGTGATCAGTGAAAGATCTGACCACTGCACTAAGTGACACAGGAGTGAAGGGGTTAACTGGGGACAATCAAAGGGTTAATTGTGTGCCTACGTGTACTGGTGTTAGTGTAGTGTTGTGCAATTCACTGTTAGACGTCCTCTCTCTTTGCTCTGGAACCGAAAAGAGCTCCACGAGGGGAGATAACATCACTTCCTCTGCATGTGTTTACATTACACAGGCAGGGGAGGCATTTAATTCGCCAGCACCGATCAGCAGGTCCAGATCAAAAATGATTGGTCTGGACCTGTGGATTGAACGGTCCTGTAGTGAATCCGATAGCCATGTGCACGGCGGGAGTGCTCCCTACCCGCAGGCGTGAGCGCCATCGGGTGACGGCAATTTGCGCAGGAGAGCCATGTTGTCGGTGTCAATCCATGGCGGGCGCTCTGCAACTGGTTAAGGGGGCTTGGCAGGGGGCGAGTTTTATGCCTACATACTTTTGCTAACAGGTGTCCCTCAGACCGGTCTCAAAAAGTTGGGAGGTATGCCTGCATATGCAGTATTTCAGTAATCGCTTGTTGGTCTCGTAAACTAAAACACATCCCTCATTAACAAACAAAAAGAGAAGCCCCATGCTCAGACCAGAGCAGCACTCAGCCCCGAGTAATACAGAAAAAAAACAGAGAACAATTTTCCCAGGGGACTTTAGTGAGTGCCGCTCTACAAAGTAGTACAACACATGTAAAAAAAATACAAAATTAATTTGATTTGCATAAAAAAGATAAGTACATATTCACGTTCATAGTGTAAAAATAAGGTCACAATTTCAACAATGTACATTCAGAATGCCAACATAATTTGCATAGTTCGCAACATCCTCATTTGCGAACACTATAATCTCTATACATTTCGTGGGACAACGCACACTTCTTCAGGAGGCAGTCGCAGTCGGTTTGTAAGTGCATCTATGGAAAAAGCCATGTCTGTCACAGATCAGCGGAGGAGCTGATCTGTGTCTTACTGGTTGCATATGTTTTTTACCTTTACTGCTGTAGGTCGGCTGGCACCTGTGGTTCCACAAGCTTGTGCTTTGCTCTTGCTGCACTGACTTAGCAACTATGGGTGTCACCGGCTTCACTTGATAGTTAATATACCTTCCTTCCTGCTACTTCCTGTCCAGCCTCCCATGTGTCTCCCTATTTAAATTCCACTCAGACCAGGTTATGGTTGCTTGAGCGACACTTGTTCCTGAGCCCTTTCTGTGCTATTTTCCTTACCTGACTTCTCGTGGACTGATCTCTCATGTACCGACTTGGCTAGTTCTTCTGATTACGTCTGTCTGCTGACCGCCCTGACCTTGGCTCGTTATCCGGCTCTCCTTTTGCTCCATCCATCCATGCCTGCACTGTGTCTTCGGGTACTCTCTTTCCGAGCAAGGTGAACCTGGGGGCCGTGACCTGGGGTCAGCACACAGCTGAGTCCAAACTCCCATGGGGGGGTCCCTGGCAGAATACCAGCTGGCCCTTAGACTCCATGCCCTGGGGGATCCCATGTCACCTGCTTGCCTGTGGGCTCACACCTGCATTACCGTGACAATGGCACTCTGAATAAATTGAGATTGTGTTCAACGGTCAAAGGAAAATGACAAAACAAGTTGGTTAGATTAAATGGTACATCCAATTTCAATAAAAGGAGTCCAGAAAATGTCTGACTACGTATACTCATGTAAAAATAAATTGGATATAGTTCAAAACCAGGAATTAAAAGAGATCTGGCATCTAGATCTCAAAAGCTATGGAGGACCTTAGCAAGTATTTTTCACCAGGAGCTGAAGGCAGCTGATGACCCGTAGTCTGGGCAGAGAGGAGTGGGGGCAAAACCACCTCTACAGAACCCCTAAGAAAAAATGGTTGGGACAATATGACCTTAGGTACAATTCTAAGAAAAAATGAAGGATAGGAACAGGTGATGGGTTAACATGCCTAATGAATGGTGGAGGAAGAGAGAAGCCATGGGTGCTCCAATATATATATACGACCAGGTGGTAATATCAAGTGAAGTAAAGATGGGGAAGAAAGGGTATATAAATAATACCAAACAAGAGGAATATAAAATGTGAATCCCAAATTAGAATAAACGTATTACCAGGTTTTACTTATAATCGGGTTTACAGCCACTTTAATTCAGCCTCTTTGTTAGGCTGCAGTTTCAGAGGCTGAGACCAGGCAGGTTTTATCATGAAATATAAAATCCATAATGAAGTATATATATATATGTCACAGAAAATCAAGCCACATTTTAATACTGACACACTGCATGCAGATGCTCAGGCCAAATATACATAATAAAGTGCTAGATACTAAGGAGAAAGCGTGGGACTTTAAATGAAGCCCGCCACTGGATTAATGATAATGCTTGTTGGTATAATTCATGTCAATAATTTAATGATTATAGTTAAATTAATTAGTATAAAATATTTTTTATGAAAATCATGATATGTTATAAAAATAATCCAATCATGTACAAAGACAATTATTATATACATTTCAAAGTACAGAAAATAAAAAAAGACATGATTAACAATGCAAATTCATGAATCACTCATCCATAAATTATATACTATATATAAAAATGCATTTTTTGAGCCGAGCTTGTCTTGGCATCTTTTAGTGTAGACTGCGTTTCATAGTGTACAGACATTCATCAGTAGTATGATGCAGAAAAGGCATTCTGAAAATGGATAATATGTCTATAAATACACGGTACCTTTTAGAAGGAAAATGTGATCTCAAAAGGGATTGGAACTTACAAACCAGCTTCACAGCGATGAACAGCCCGCAATCAGGGGAGGGTGGGCGCCGGTGATGAGAGGTCTGGCCCGGAGCTGAGGTGGGGACCCCATCCAAACTAGAGGGAGCAGCCAGGAAAAGCCAGATCACCACAAGGACCGTATGTGTGTTTTTGGTGTAGGTTAATGAAGGCACACTGCTCTGTAAATGAATAATAAAACCATATGAAAAACTAATGCATGACCCATAAAAAATGCCTTATTGTTTGAATGTAGGGGAGGTGACTGGGATGTGATAGCATTGTGTTAAACTATGTGAAAGCTTCCAATGAGGGACTACACCCATTGTAAAGTGATGTGAATGAATTAACTAAAACCAACAGTGAAAACCAAACCAAATTAGTCCCAACATACACAAACATGTGCACACCATAGAAATGGTGTTGGATCGGTGGATAGAAATAGGGGATAATGACTGTGGAGTCAGGAATTAGTGAGTAGGAAAAAAACTTTGTTACCTGTAGTGCGTAAACCTGGAATAGCTGCCCTGCAGAGGAACCCTCTGATGTGAATGACCTATAGGGAGCTGGCCATCCCGAGCCGCCCTCATCTCCGGTGAAGGGTGGGTCCTCACCAATTGTGATGCTGACCCACTAACTAGGTGGGAGAAGGCATGGAACAGTGGCTCTGCCCACGGCCAAACAAGCCCGCAGCAGAACCACGCCCACTCAGTCCCCAAGGTGAAAGGGGAAACAACTCCACTCCAGGCCATGGACGGAGGTATAAGGCATGACGCCGATAAATCATCAACTGTTCCATGCCTTCTCCACCTAGTTAGCGGGTCAGCATGATGTCGGTGGGGACCCGCCCTTCACCGCAGATAAGGGCGGCTCGGGATGGCTAGCACGCCACTCCCTATGGATCATTCACATCAGAGGGTTCCTCTGCACGGCAGGTATTCCAGGTTCAGGCACTACAGGTGGAAGAAGGCATGGGACAGTGGCTCCACCCATGGCCAAACAAGCCAGGGCTGGTGCAAGGATTTTTGACACCCTGGGCGAAACCTCATTTTGCCGCCCCCCCCCCCCCCCCCTGGCTCAGCCTGACCTGCGTCCATCAAATGCAGCCTCACCTGCGCCCATCAAATGCAGCCTTACAAGCGCCCATCAAATGCAGCCTCTCCTGCGCCCATCAAATGCAGCCTTACAAGTGCCCATCAAATGCAGCCTTACCTGCGCCCATCGAATGCAGCCTTACCTTTGTCCATCAAATGCAACCTCACCTGCACCCATCAAATGCAGCCTTACTTGTGCCCATCAAATGCAGCCTCACTGTTGCCATGTGCCAATCAATGCAGCCTGGGGGGGGGGTGAACCTCAGTACTTACACACACACAGATCAGTCACTATATCATTTATATTCATTGCAAATTGCATGGTCATAACAATCTTAGACAGTTACAGTTTTACAGTACTCACCATATCAGGTAATGGTCTCTCCTGGGCTCTGCACTGTGCAAACTTCTTTGTATCTGATTCAGATGATGTGACCCGCACCCGCTGTGCTTGAAGTTCCTCACAACTCTGCTGTGCCTGCCTCGGTTCCATCCTCCAGGCCACCTGTCACTCACTAAGCCCGAGTCGCCGCCGCCAGACGCCACGCTATGGCCCATGAGCAACTTGGCCGGCGGGAGTTGGGATGATGGGGGAGCGGGGGGGTTCCGGGTGAGATTGCATGGCTGGGCAGCCAGGGCTGGGCAGAGAGGCGCAGAGTAGGGAAAGGTAAAGCTGTCAGTGAGTCTGCTGACGTGAGCACGCGGTGAGACAGACACAGTGGCAGGTCCCTCACTGTTGATCAGAGGTGCACAGCGGTGAAGGTCCTCCGCCGCTGCTGCGCCTCTGAGGCTCTGTGACAGACTGACGCACTATGGAGTAACGGAGGGACTTCGGACCGGAGTGGCTGCCCGGCTGATAGTGGACAAGAGTAGTAGAATAATGGATCACACCACCAGCAGTGGCCGGGCGCTATAGGTGGCAGTGCACCCTAGGCAGCTGCCTAGTCCACCTAGTGATAGAGCCGGCCCTGCCCACAGCGGAACCCTGCTCACTCAGTCACCAAGGTGGAAAGAAGAAACAATTCCGCTCCGGATGTGACAACGCCATGGGCAGAGGTACAAGGCATGACGCTGATGCACAGGAGGCGGGACCCCACCCCCATATTGAAATGAGGAGGGGGAGACGACTGCCGTGTACTGCAGCACCGGGACCAGGCACCATCCCGGCACCCTGCATCCTCCCCATGGAGCGGGCTCACTGTGAACTGCTTGGTACTAATAGATTAGGTACCAGTGTAAATATATAAGTTACATTTTTAGACATATGATTACTTGATGCTAAAAAACCTCTATAATGACTACTTGGTAGGAAGAATTTATATGAAAGATGGTGCGGCAGGTCACTAGGAAAACGAGTGTCTTCCACCCTGGTACAGTAAGTAGCTAGAGAATAATGTGACCCGACACACCCTATCCTATACAGCGGCAAACCTCCATCCCTTTTGTTTGCTAGATACAAAGAAGAGAGAGAGTGGGACTTTAAATGAATCCCGCCACTGGATTAATGATAATGCTTGTTGGTATAATTGATGTTAATAATTTAATGATTATAGTTAAATTAATTAGTATAAAATATTCTTTTATGAAAAGCATATGTTATAAAAATAATCCAATAACGTACAATGACAATTGTTATATACATTTCAAGTACAGAAAATCAAAAAAGACATGATTAACAATGCAAATTCGGGGGGGCATGGTCAAGATGGCGGGTTGAGCGGACGTGCATGAGCGAGCTCTGCAGCAACTTGGAAATTTATGTTAACAGAGGGATTAAAACGGCTCTTTCAACGCCTGTACTTCCCCTGGGACATCCGGGAATGTGCAAGGGTAACTCCGGGTCTCGGTGAAAGGGTGCCTCTGCGTACAAATACTCCCCACGACCGAAGAAGCAGGCCCCGCTAGGCCTTCTCCATATCCGACCTAGACGGCTCCAGTGGATCCGGCAGTGCTGGAGGAGGACCTCTTCACAGCCCTCATGAAGGCCATTACTGGCTGCCAGACCCCCCTAACTACTCGAATAGACCTTCTCCAGAAAAACGTTGGCCTAATGAGGAGAAATATGGAAAAAAATCTGAGACTGACTTACAGAGGTGGATCAATGGGCTGGTGAATCGGAGGATTTGGTGAGAGATCACCATGCTTCTATCTGCACTCTCCAGGTGAAAATGAAGAATCCAGGGCGGAGGACAGCAAAAATCATAGCCACCGGAAAAATCTGAGGGTGGTGGGCCTGCCAGAAGGAGCAGAGGGGCAGGACTCCACGGCCTTTACTGAGCACCTGCTGCGCACCCTGCTACTAAGGCCAAGAAACCTCAATTGGCACAGTCACAGTGCATTTTTGAGCAAGGGGAGAAAACAGGCAAGCTAATGGCATGGCTGTCCAGAGAACAACAACCTATGGCTAATATAGCCCATATACAGGATGATGAAGGAGAACTATTGATGGATCCTATGGCCATCAATACTCGCTTCGCTTCCTACTACAGAACTCTCTACACCTCAAGGGCAGACTACTCTGAGGCTGAGCTGCACTCTTTTTTGTCCCAGATCACCTTCCCTACCTTTACACTGGAGGCACGTAGACGACTAGACAGTCCCTATCACACTACAGGAGGTCCAACAAGCCCTGGGTACCCTACAGGCAGGAAAGACCCCGGGGGTGGATGGTTTCCCCCTGGAGTTCTGTACACAATATGGGGAACAACTAACACCTAGACTGCATGATACCCTCCTCCAGGCCCTGGAGGCCAGTTCACTCCCAGTCTCTATGGCAGAAGCAACCATTGTAGTGGTCCTTAAACCTAGCAAGGATCCAGAGGAGTGCACCTCGTATAGACCAATATCCTTGATTAACGTTGATGCAAAAATCCTTGCGAAAGTCTTGCCAGAAGGGTCAATGAAATTATCCATAAATTGATTTGTGATGCCCAAACAGGTTTTATGCCCAGGAAGGGGACTGATATAAATCTTAGGAGACTATACACGGTCTGGGCTTCAACTGAATCACTTGACAGATCTGACGTAGTGGCCTCCCTGGATGCAGAGAAAGCATTTGATTCAGTTGAATGGAACTACCTGTGGGAGGTCCTGCTTTGCTTTGGCTTCGGCCCCAAATTCATCTTTCGGGCGCGGGCCCTGTGCAGATCCCCGACAGCTAGAGTGCACACTGGCTCGACCCTCTCCCCTCCCTTTACTCTTCACTGAGGAACTAGGCAGGGGTGCCCGCTCTCACCTGCCCTTTTCGCGTTGACAATTGAGCCAATGGCGATTAAGTTGAGAGCCTCACCAGATGTTAGTGGTATTGCCACTCCCTAGCTTTATTAAATACTACTGGGCCGCAGTTCTGGTAACTGTTAAGTGGTGATTGTCAAAGGACCCTGCCAACATGGCGTCTACGCTGGAGGTCATGCGCTGAGCTGCAGAATCTGGTACATAGGGGACCACGTTCAAACCCTAAGATTACTACCCTCATGAGGACTACCCTCCGCATCTCCCATAAAGAGAAGCCTTTGCTTCCATGGTTTAAGAGATAAGATTCACTCTAAGTTTAGTGTAGGAACCCACGGGAGAATCGGGGTACTTTGAAGCAGTCAGTGGGCTTAAGTACTTCATGGCCATTTAGTGTGACCAAACCCCCATATTGTTGCATTTTTTGCTATATACAGTCAGGTCCATAAATATTGGGACATGGACACAATTCTAATCTTTTTGGCTCTCTACACCACCACAATGGATTTGAAATTAAACAAACAATATGTGCTTTAACTGCAGACATTTTGAGCTTTAATTTGAGGGTATTTACCTCCAAATCAGGTGAATGGTGTAGGAATCACAACAGTTTGTATATGTGCCTCCCACTTTTTAAGGGACCAAAAGTAATGGGACAGATTAACAATCATAAATCAAACTTTCACTTTTTCATACTTGGTTGCAAATCCTTTGCAGTCAATTACAGCCTGAAGTCTGGAATGCATAGACATCACCAGACGCTGGGTTTCATCCCTGGTGATGCTCTGCCAGGCCTCTACTGCAACTGTCTTCAGTTCCTGCTTGTTCTTGGGGCATTTTCCCTTCAGTTTTGACTTCAGCAAGTGAAATGCATGCTCAATCGGATTCAGGTCAGGTGATTGACTTGGCCATTGCATAACATTCTACTTCTTTCCCTTAAAAAACTCTTTGGTTGCTTTCGCAGTATGCTTCGGGTATTTGTCCATCTGCACTGTGAAGCACCATCCAATGAGTTCTGAAGCATTTGGCTAAATATGAGCAGATAATATTGCCCGAAACACTTCAGAATTCATCCTGCTGCTTTTGTCAGCAGTCACATCATCAATAAATACAAGAGAACCAGTTCCATTGGCAGCCATACATGCCCACGCCATGACACTACTACCACCATGCTTCACTGATAAGGTGGTATGCTTTGGATCATGAGCAGTTCCTTTCCTTCTCCATACTCTTCTCTTCCCATCACTCTGGTACAAGTTGATCTTGGTCTCATCTGTCCATAGGATGTTGTTCCAGAACTGTGAAGGCTTTTTTCGATGTTGTTTGGCAAACTCTAATCTGGCCTTCCTGTTTTTGAGGCTCACCAATGGTTTAGATCTTGTGGTGAACCCTCTGTATTCACTCTGGTGAAGTCTTCTCTTGATTGTTGACCTTGACACACATACACCTAACTCCTGGAGAGTGTTCTTGATCTGGCCAACTGTTGTGAAGGGTGTTTTCTTCACCAGGGAAAGAATTCTTCGGTCAGTTGTTTTCCGTGGTCTTCCACGTCTTTTGGTGTTGCTGAGCTCACCGGTGCATTCTTTCTTTTTAAGGACATTCCAAACAGTTGATTTGGCCACACCTAATGTTTTTGCTATCTCTCTGATGTGTTTGTTTTGTTTTGTTCAGCCTAATGATGGCTTGCTGCACTGATAGTGACAGCTCTTTAGATTTCATATTGAGAGTTGACAGCAACAGATTCCAAATGCAAATAGCACACTTGAAATGAACTCTGGACCTTTTATCTGCTCCTTGTAAATGGGATAATGAGAGAATAACACACACCTGGCCATGGAACAGCTGAGCAGCCAATTGTCCCATTACTTTTGATCCCTTAAAAAGTGGGAGGCACATATACAAACTGTTGTAATTCCTACACTGTTCACCTGATTTGGATGTAAATACCCTCAAATTAAAGCTGAAAGTCTGCAGTTAAAGCACATCTTGTTTGTTTCATTTCAAATCCTTTGTGGTGGTGTATAGAGCCAAAAAGATTAGAATTGTGTTGATGTCCCAAAATATTTATGGACCTGACTGTATGTTTAGATTCTTTTAAACAGCCTGGCAGGAGTAAGTATCATGTGTGTGCTGTAATATGAACTTTTTTTTGTCTATTGGTCTTATAAGCAGCACTGTCAGGGAATGTCCCTTGCTGTGCCTATTCCCATGCACGGCCGGTGCGCGCAGGTGCGTGCTGTCATCAGGCACAGACAGCCTATTTAAACTGACAACACTAGGGTGCAAGTGTTGTCCGCTCTACAACGTCTGCGTACCTGTGAATTTGCTCTCCTACACCTGATTCCTGTATTCCTGAGACCTAGCTATCCTGACCCTGCTTGTTTGCCACCTGCACCGACCTTTGCTTGCCCACGACCACTCTTTTGGATCACCCCTTGTACCTCTGCTGCCAGCCCGCTGCTGACCTTGCTTGTTTCTGACCACCCCTGTGCCTGCTCCTTCTGTACTGTATCTGCCTGCCAGTTACCGACCCAGCCTGTACCACTGACTTCTCCGTGCACGAGACCTCATTGGACATCTCACCACATCATCACCAGTGGACCAGTCTGGCCCTCGTGCCCCCTGGCACTCCCAAACCCTCTGTCTACTTTACCAGGTGTTTGCGAATCAGGGCCGTAAGAGTGGTTGCTCCCTGCATAAGACAGACTCCACCGCCCATCTAGCAGGTCTCACGCAAGCTGTTAAGAACTTGCAGGGGGGCTACATCCGCCTGGAAGAGCGAGTACAGGAACTCACAGCTCCTACTGCATCAGGGACCAGGCAGACCCCTGCCCACACCATTGTGGCCCTTCCTTCTGAACCTAAGGTTCCTTTGCCGGATAAGTTTGCGGGTGACCGTAGTAAGTTCCAAGCCTTCCGTAACTCCTGTGAGCTTTATTTCGGATTGCATCCCCGTACCTTTTCCCTGGAAGCTACGGCTGTGGGAACAACAGGCACCGGAAGTTGCCACCTTGGCCCTGTGCTTTGATGCCATGGCTCGTTTGTATCAGAACCCTCACCAAGCCGCCATGGCCGAAGCCGCTTTACATGCTTTACAGCAAGGCCGCCACACGGCGGAAGGTTACGTTGCTGAGTTCCGGCGTTGGAGTGCAGACACAGCCTGGAATGACGCGGCCCTGTGCTACCAGAGTTGCCTGGGCCTGTCTGAGTCCCTCAAGGAGGAGTTGGCCCGTGTTGGGGTGCCCCACACGCTGGAAGCCCTTATCAATTTGGCAATCCAAATTGACCGATGCCACAGGGAGCGCAGAGCTGAGAGGTCCTTTGGCCCCTCACGGCTGACCTGGATGATGCCCGTATGGCTAGTTATCCAAGCTATCTACACCCTACTGCCTCTGCTTCTGCAGCCACTGCTCCTGCACCTCTAGATGCTCCCAAGCCAATGCAGATTGGGCTTATCTGCTCCTCCCTGACACCCGAGGAAAAGCAATGCCGCCAGGCCCTCAACCTGTGCCTGTATTGTGGGGAGCCAGGGCACATGGCGAGATCTTGCCCTGCCAAGTTTGGTAAGTGTGCCCTGAAGGAGACAGAAGAGGGGCCTCCTGCTATCAGTAACACTTCTCATTTTACTCTCTCCATTGTCTTACAGCTTCCCGGAGGGAATATCCAGGCTCCGGCGATCATTGACTCTGGAGCATGTAGTGGTTTCGTGGATCAGGCCTTTGCTACACAACATCAGATCTCTTTACGTCCTAAGGCTCATAGGATGGTTAGGATGGCCCAGCCGATGGAACCACCATAAAATCCGGTACCGTCACCCACGAGACCTTCCTTTTGCCTGCGGTGATGGCTGATGACCACCAGGAGCTACTCATTTTGGATGCCATCACATCCCCTCTTTTCCCTATTATTCTTGGACTTCCATGGCTCCAAGCCCACAGCCCTTGCATTAATTGGATATCTGGGGAAATTCACTTTTCTTCCAATTATTGTGCCCATCACTGCCTACCTAAACCCAACAAGACTGGTCCCACACTCTTAAGCTTGGACTCTGACCCAGATCCTGAGGTCCGCCAAGTGGTCCTCTCTGTGTACCATGACTATCTGGATGTGTTTAGTAAGAAAGGAGCAGAGAAACTTCCCCCACACCGGCCTTACGACTGCCCGATAGAACTTCTACCCTGAGCAGAGGTATAGTTCGGTCGGATTTACCCTGTTAGAACTGGAATTATCGTCCCTCAAGGCCTATCTGGATGATAACCTTGAAAATGGATTTATCCGGCCTTCCACCTCCTCCGCAGGTGCTGGAATCTTTTACTTTGAAAAAAAGGATCATACACTGAGACCCAGCATAGATTATTGTGAGTTAAATAAGACCGCTACCCTCTGCAGTTGGTTCCAGAACTATTTCAGAGACTGGGTTCCGCCACAGTCTTCTCCATATTGGATCTCTGCGGGACATACAATCTCATCCATATTCGGGAAGGAGATGAGTGGAAGACCACCTTCCGAACCCATTTCAGACATTTCGAATATTTAGTTATACCCTTTGGTCTCTGTAACGCCCCAGCAACGTTTCAACACCTCATCAACGATGTGTTTCGAGATTACCTGGACTTGTTTGTCATTATATAAGTTGATGATATATTGATCTTTTCCTCATCCCTGGACGGGCACGTCCACAGAGTGTTAAGTCAGATTCAGCAGCATGGACTGTACACCAAGGCGGAGAAGTGCACTTTCAAGTTTCCAGTATCCAGTTTCTGGGGTTGGTCATATCTGTCACTGGCATTACCATGGACCAACGATTCGTGGGGTTCTCCAACTTCTATCGGAAGTTCATAAAAGGATTTTCTGCTATTATTTCCCCTATCACTCAACTCACTAAGCAGGGTTGCCAGTTTCAAGCCAAATGGCCTTCCAGACTCTGAAAAACCTTTTCGCCTAAACGCCAGTTCTGAAGCATCTGGATCCTGCTCTGCCCTATGTCCTGCAGGTAGACGCTTCCAAGAGCGCTGTAGGAGCTGTGTTATCCCAAAGACGAGGCTACAAAGCTCTACTCCATCCTATATCTTTCTTTTCTCGCAAATTCTCTTCTCCTGAAAAGAACTATGATGTTGGAGATAGAGAACTGCTGGCCATCAAGTCGGCTCTGGAAGACTGGCGTTATCTGTTGGAAGTAGCATTGCACCCCATATTGACCTACACTGATCTAAAAAAATCAGAGTATCTTAGAACAGCTAAAAGACTGAAACCCCGACAGGCCCTCTGGGCCCTCTTCTTTTCCTGATTTCTCTTTCACATCACCTACAGGCCTGGGTCGAAGAATGTGAAACTGAAGCCTTATCATGGATGTTCTGTGAGTCTGGAGTTCCTGCATCTCCGGATACCATCCTTCTTCATAGGAACTTCCTTCTGTCCCAAGAGGACATGTTGTCACAAATCAGGCGAACTATCGCCAATTCCTCTGACCCACCTGATCCCGGACTGGTGACTAATGATGGACTGTGGTGGCATGGCAATCAGCTTTTCATTCCCCAAGAGCAACGCTTAGCAGTACTTCAACTCTGCCATGACCATAAACTGGTCGGACATTTTGGCTCTCGTAAAACTGCTGAGTTACTTCTATGCTCTTTTTGGTGGCCGTCAGTGGGTGAAGACTGCCAGAAATACATCAATTCCTGCTTTACTTGTGCTCAGAATAAGACCTGCAAAGCAAGAGCTTGGGGCTTACTAAACCCACTGCCAGTACCCAAAAGGCCCTGGTCCAGAATTTCCATGGACTTTATTGTGGAGTTACCAACAGCTGAAGGACATAAAGTGATCTTTGTCGTTGTGGATCGCCTGACAAAGATGGCACATTTTCTCCCTATGAAGGGCACCCCTACCGCTGCCGAAACTGCAAAGTTCTTCATTAAGGAGATAGTCCGCCTTCACGGGGTACCCACCAGCATAGTCCGAGGAGTCCAATTTACCTCCCATTCTGGAAGGCACTCTGCTCTTCTTTGGATATCGAGTTGGCTTTCTCAACTGCCTACCTCCCTCAAACAAATGGTTAAACAGAGTGGACCAATCAGACCTTGGAGCAATACTGTATCTCTGTTGTTTCTCATCCTTCTCACAGACTGACTGGGTCACGCTACTACCTCTGGCAGAATTTGCCTATAATAATACCATTCATTCCACTACTAAACAGTCCCCATTCTGGGAAAATTACGGGTTCCGTCCTACATTTCTACCAGGCCTGACCCCTGAAAGCTCTGTGCCAGCTGTCCTGGAAACCGCAAAATTTCTGGATAAAAATCAGAGGCTGTTACAGGAAACATTATCTAAGACTCAGGAGTACAATAAGGATGTGTATGACAGGAAGAAATGTGGGGAATTGACTCTCCAACCAGGTGACTGGGTCTGGCTCGCTACGAAAAACTTAAGGTTGACTTGTCCTTCAAGGAATCTGGGACCTCGATTCATTGGTCCATTCTCTGTGTAAAGGAAGATCAACTGGGCGGCATATGAACTCTACCCAAATCTATCTCTTTACCTTTCAGCTCCCCCCATCAGTCTCCTCACAGATCACTGCCTTACTAACAGACATATCAGCCTGGATGTCACAGCACTTCCTCAAACTGAATCGATCTAAAATTGAGCTCATGATTAGAGTTGATCGAACCCGCGGATGTTCGGGTTCGGTGGGTTCGGCCGAACTTCGGAAAAAAGTCTGGGTTCGGTACCGAACTTGACCCGAACTTTACCCCGAACCCCATTGAATTCAATGAACAAAAATGACTGTAAAAGAGTCCTGGAAAGTGCTAGAGGACTGCAAAATGATTTTAGAACAATAATCTGCCCCTTACAGCAACAGCATGAACCTGACCCTATAGAACTAGGAGATGATTTTAGAACTATAACCTGTCCCTCTAAGCAGTAGACTCTACCTAGTCCAGTCAGATCTTTCTGTAATGCAGGATGAGATCTGCAATCTGTCCCTAAAAGCAGTATTAGTAGTAATCTCTACCTATCTATCTATCTGCAATCTGTCCCTAAAAGCAGTAGTAGTAATAATCTTTACCTATCTATCTATCTGCAATCTGTCCCTCACTGCACAGGCAGCATCCTCTCCCTACACTACACATAGAGCATGTGACATGCAGCACTGTGACTCCAGCCTCATATAGAGGCTGGGTCACATGATGCACTGGCCAATCACAGCCATGCCATTAGAAGGCATGGCTATGATGGCTTATAGGGAAATTTACGCTTGTTGATTGGCTGCCCTGCAGCTATTCAACATGCGTGATCAAATACCTGAACCCAGAACTCAAACCTGAACTTTTTTTTAAATGTCCGGGTTCAGGTCCAGGACACGGACACCCCAAAGTTCGGTACGAACCTGAACTTTACAGTTCGGGTTCGTTCAACTCTACTCATGATATTTCCTCCTCCACGTGTCCCTTTCCCTGACTTATCTGTTAAGATCAACGGCACAACTATTAGTGCGTCCCCACATGCCAGGGTGCTAGGGGTAACCCTAGACTCTGAACTGTCCTTTCAGGACCACATCCAATCCCTGTCAAAATCATGCCGCCTTAGCCTACGCAACATCTCTAGAATACACCCCTTTTTAACCAATGAAACTGCCAAGCTTCTAATTCACTCTCTGGTTATCTCTCGCCTCGACTACTGCAATTCTCTCCTCATTGGATTACCTTTGCATACATTATCCTCCCTTCAGTCCATAATGAATGCTACTGCAAGACTTATCTACCTTACCAACCGCTCAGTGTCCTCCGCCCCCCTCTGCCAATCTCTTCACTGGTTTCCACTCACCCAACGAATAAAATGCAAACTACTAACAATAATTTACAAAGCCATCCACAACTCTGCCCCCAGCTACATCTCTAACCTATTCTCAAAATACCAACCAAGCTGCCCTCTTTGGTCCTCCCAAGACCTCCTGCTCTCTAGCTCCCTTGTCACCTCCTCCCATGCTCGCCTCCAGGATTTCTCCAGAGCTTCTCCCATCCTTTGTAACTCCCTACCCCAATCTGTCTCCTAATCTATCCATCTTTAGACGATCCCTGAAAACCTCTCTCTTTAACCACTTGCCGACCGCCAATCGGCAATTGACGGCGACAAAGTGACTCTGTAACGCGGATCGCCGTCATATGACGGCGGCCGCGTGATCGCGCCTAGTGAGCGCGCGCCGCCGGAGGCGCACCCGCGTGCTCACTGTGTCCGGGGAGGGCCAGGGAGCGGGTGCGGCGGCTTCGATTGCCGCCGGCTACCCGCGATGGCCCCCCCGGAGCGAAGGAACGGAGGTCCGTGTATGTAAACACGGACCTCCGTTCTGTGAAGGGGGAAGGGCTGTGATCACAGCCTTCCTGTATACGAAGGCTGTGACCACTTCCCTTCCCCAGCCAGGGCAGTCCCCCCACAGTTAGAACACACCCAGGGAACATACTTAACCCTTAGAGCGCCCCCTGCAGGTTAACCCCTTCACTGCCAATGGCATTTACACAGTAATCAATGCATTTTTATAGCACTGATCGCTGTATAAATGCCAATGGTCCCAAAAAAGTGTCAAAATGGTCCGACATGTCCGCTGAAATATCGCAGTACCGCTAAAAATCGCAGATCGCCGCCATTAATAGTAAAAAATAAAAAAAAAAAACCCCAAAAATGAATTCTCATCATCCGTAAACGCGACCACTTTTGCGCAAACCAATCAATAAACGCCGATTGCGATTTTTTTTATCGCAAATATGAGGAAGAATATAAATCGGCCAAAAACGGTGAAAAAAATGTTTTTTTATATTTTTTTTTTGGATTTGTATTTTAGCAAAAAGTAAGAAATTTGTTTTTTTTTTTTGCAAAATTGTCGCTCTTCTTTTGTTTATAGCGGCGATCAGAAATGACGCAGAGGGGATCAAACACCACCAAAAGAAAGCTCTATTTGTGGGAAAAAAAGGACGCAAATTTCGTTTGGGTACAACGTCACACGACCACGCAATTGTCAGTTAAAGCGACGCAGCGCCGAATCGCAAAAAGGGCTCCGGTCCTAAAGCTGGAAATCCTTCCGGTCCTTAAGTGGTTAAAGAAGCCTATCCTGTTTCTAATACACTGTCTTAATTTCTACATCAGCTCAGCCCCCACAGCTATTACCTTTTGTATCAATTGACCCTCCCTCTTAGATTGTAAGCTCTAACGAGCAGGGCCCTCTGATTCCTCTTGTACCAAATTGTGGTGTAACTGTACTGTCTGCCTTCATTTTGTAAAGCGCTGCGCAAACTGTGTAAACCTAAACCGCGCTACCACAAATATACGAGCACCCCTGCAGTCCAACCCGACCAAGGTACCCATTTTAGTGCTAAATTGATATGATAATGAGTCTACTGGAAATCAATCCGGGATTCAGCCCAGGTTGCAAGACTTTTATATAATACAAATACTAGTGCCATACATGTATGTAGTAATACAGTCTCTGCGGTGGTCCTATGAACAACCCAGACCCCGTATGAACTGTATTATATTGCTACTATTCCATTTCAGTGACAAATCATAAATCTGATCAAAAAAAGTCCAAAAAAACTATAACGATTAAAGTACATATTCATGAACAAATATAAACGAACCACTTCAGCCCTGGAAGATTTTCCAGCTTTAGGACCAGAGCACTTTTTTCAATTTGGCACTGCGCCGCTTTAACTGGTAATTGCGCAGTCATGCAATGCAATACCCAAACAAAATTTACGTCCTTTTTTTTACCACAAATAGAGCTTTCTTTCAGTGGTATTTGTTCACCGCTGTGCTTTTTATTTTTTGTGATATAAACAAAAAAATAACAAAAATTTTGAAAAAAAATTATATTTGCAACTTTATGTTATTACAAAAATACAATAAACTAAATTTTAGTCATAAATGTTTGCCAAAATGCATTTAGCCACATGTCTCAGGTAAAAAAAAAGTTAATTACCGTATATTTATTGGTTTGCGCAAAAGTTATAGCGTCTACAGACTAGGGTACATTTTCTGGAATTTCTGCAGCTTTTATTTTATGGCTGCCTATCTCATTTCTTGAGGTGCTAAAATAGAGGGGCAGTACAAAACCCCCCAAATGACACCATTTTGGAAAGTAAACACCCCAAGGAATTTGCTGAGAAGCATGTTGAGCCCATTGAATATTTTAATTTTTTGTCATAAGTTATTGAAAGATGAAAAAAAAAAAATTTCACAAAGTTGTTACTGAAATGATATATTGCTCACACATGCCATGGGTATATGTGGAATTACACCCCAAAAATACATTCTGCTGCTTCTCCTGAGTACGGGGATATCCCATGTATTGAGACTTTTTGGGAGTCTATACGCATACGGGACCCCAAAAACCAATCACTGCCTTCAGGATTTCTAAGGGCAAAAATTTATGCCTTCATCCCACACTACCTATCTCAGTTGCGGAGGCCATGAAATGCCCAGATAGCACAAGCCCTCCCCAAATGACCCCATTTTGGAAAGTAGACACCCCAAGCTATTTGCTGAGAGGCATGTTGAATCCATGGAATATTTTATATTTTGCCACAAGTTTCGGGGAAATGACAATTTTTTTTTTTCACAAAATGTAGCAACTCCAAAACGCCTTACAAAACACAAAACCAGGCAAGAGCCCGGGCCTTCACCAGTCTCCATTACAAAACTT
>BLSH010090524.1:35549-51753 GCA_018402905.1 Glandirana rugosa
CCCCCCCCCCCCCCCCACCCAACCCCCCCCCCCCCCCAATCCTTTTTCCCTACCCTCCTACCATTTCCCCCTTACACTCAAGCCACTTGCAGGCTGGCAATCCTGAGCAGATTCCCCCCATCCATGCACCCTCTAGTCCTTAAAAAACTATTATGTTACTTGACTTCTCATGAGCTAACACAAGATTGTTTGTTATTATTTTTTCTTTGCTAAGTTGTCTACCAAAATGCTGGACTTTCTCATTCATTGTTATACCAATGCTTCTATGCCTGCACCACGAGCACCACTGTGTTGGATTGCCTACTGCAATTTATTCTTGTTATTGTACATTCCTTAATAGAATATTATGGAACTAAAAAAATATATATACAAGAGAGGACCCATAGTAAAGGTTCCCCCACAGGGGGTTCATCAAGTCAAAGAAAGATGCGGTTCCAGAAGAGATCAACATGAAAGAGGAATCTACCAGAATAATTACCTTGTGATCCTACATATTAAAACTATGATCCAAGTGTGGTATGCAGTGTCCCCAAGGGAAAAGAACAGGAGAGACTATCTGATCCAACTGGGGGTGATTTTTATACCAGAAGTATGGCCACAGGGCCCTCCCAGCATCACGCTGGCACGGTCGATGAGGGGAGGCGTCCTCGCCTGGGCGGCAAACCTCCCGACTATTGGCGCCAACGTGCACTTCCTCATGCTGATGGTAAAATAACGTGGTGGCGCCAAGTAATTGACATCATGTCCATCGGGGAAAGCACCTGCCAATCCCTCGCGTCCAAAAAGGGGGTGGAGGGGAGGAGAAGGCCCTCGGTGCGCATCGCAGCTCCTGTGTACACAGACAACCAGCCAGCGCAACAAGGCCAGAGCACATAGGAATAGAAAAATGCCAAACTATTAATGTAAGGCAAAATACTAAATAAATAAATATATTGACTCCACATAGCTAATATATTAACTTAGACTATCAAAAAATGGGGTCTACCACCTGGGATTACAGTAAAAACTATCCATAGACTGTAGACAAAAATGCCAGCTATAGTCACGTGTCTCCATCCCTATATGTAATATAGTGGGTAAAAGGGGGGTTCTTCACTCTAGGTCAAGATCTGCAGAAATCTCTGCTGTACCCATCTCAGTGTCTCTTTTTCTAGTTACAGTGCTTTTCAGAGGACATTCGACTGGCAGTAAGGAGGTGCTATATCACGTCCTCACTGCCTGATTTAACCCGATAATGCCGCAGTACCAAGCTGCAATTACATGCATTGTGCATGGTTGTTGTGTGGCCCCATTGAACCCAGTGAGTGCAACTTGTCAAATTCTGCACCCCGAGTTAACAATGCTGCAGCCACAAAGCAAAGAATCAGGACCGCAGCATTTGAACAGCCGTATCTGGCTGTTATTTTACAGTTCGGGTCGGTGGCTGGCCATTTCTACCACCCCCCTGACCTCCCATCAGAAAAAGACCTATTTCATGAACCTATTATTCCTAGTGCCAGGTGTTTGTTTTCTATATGTTTACCTACTTATTGACCTTCCCAGTCCAGTGTTGTTCACCTCAGGCTGCTGATTTCATTAAGAGATTTTTTACTATAAACTAAACTTTGGTTTGACCCTCCACAAAAGTCCCAGTTTCTCATGTGACTGCTTGGGAGAATAAATAGCCCATCCTTAGCCGGCAATACCTATAGGCAAGGTAGGCGCCAGTCTAGAGTGCACATCAGTCAGAGGTGCCTCCTCCTCATTGGTCAGCTGTGCAGGTTAGGGACAGCCTGAGAAGGAAATGGGAATTCCTGTCAATCAGAACAGAGCACAGTGCAGGCTGAAATGGGAGGATTTTGCTCCCCCATTTCTCCAGCTGTGGACTGGATAACCTCTGGCTACCAGGCTCTTGTTGTGTGGGCAGGATGGGGATGGGACCAGCCTTGGAGATCCCGCCCACCTGAACTGCCACCCGCCCACATGCCTGAACCACCTGCCACCCGCCCACTCACCCACCCCCATGTCTGAACCATTAACCCACCCGCCCTCCTGTCTGCCCATCTGTCAGCACTCAGAGGGAGTGTTAGCCAACCAGGAGCAAGTGTGTGCTGAGGTAAGCTCAGCTGACTGTACCTAATTGCCAGAGCAATAGGACTGGGACTGCAGCAGGCTGGAAATGAGAAAGGGGTTAACATTGCGGTGTCCACCGATGCAGCTGGGGGATGGGGGGGAGTGAAAGTCACCTCCCCATCCCCCACCCTACATTGTCCTGATGGCAGTGACATTTTAACCCACCTCCCGCTTCTGCAGTTTTGGTAATGTTATTAAACGCCTCCCCCCACTTTGCCACTGATCACCAATGTGGGGGAGGGGGTTAATAATACTGACACCTGTGCTGTGGATTATTAATGCATCCTCTGATACCAGTGTTTAGAGTTATTAATGCAAGAAAATTGTTAATACCACCTGGGCCAAAGCTCAATATCCAACATCCCTTCAATCAATATGTAGGACAGTATGTACCCACTGGTACCTGGGACTTTAACGGCAAAGGCAAATTATATAATAAAAAATACAAATTTGATTAAATGTACAGATGAAATAGGTGCTTACATCACCGTTTAAAGACATGACAGTAACATATTAAAAACAATTCATTTTTTATCTTCAGAAGGACCGGATAGGCCCTAAATTAGCCTCAAAGCTTTCCCAGAAATTTCGATCTTTCACCTTCCCAAAAGTGAGGGGCTCCTCACGCAAAATCCGCAGAGAATAATGGACTCGTTTCACAAATTTTACTCTAACCTTTATAAATCAGAGATCTCAGTCCCCTCCACTTCCCATCACCACTTTTTAGACAATACTTCACTTCCTACACTAGACAGGGATCATAGTCTTGCTTTAGAGGAGCCGATTATGGAAACTGAAATATTGGACGTTATTAAGTACCTCAAAAGGGATCTGCCCCAGGACCTGATGGGTCCTTAGGCTATTACAAGCAGTTCAGGCCTATTCTGGCTCCCCATCTAACAAACTTTTTCAACTCCCTGCAGAGGTGTATGATTGTTTCGGGGGACCTTAAAACGGCCAGTATTTCAGTCATTCCTAAACCCGGTAAGGACCCCTCGGAAGTAAGTAACTATAGGCCCATATCCTTAATCAACAATGACCAAAAATGATAACTAAAATCCTGGCGAACAGACTGTCCTCTTTCATAGGGAAATATATCCACGGGGACCAAGTGGGATTCATCCCTGGTAGGCAGGGACCAGATCAAATCCGTAGGGCAGTGGACCTCATCCCGCTCCTCAGATCAGCGTGGGATGGCGGACAGCCTCAGGAGGGGTTCATACTCTCTGTTGACCTACAAAAAGCTTTTGATACAGTTGAATGGCCATATTTGTTTGAGGTCTTGGGACGTTGGGGCTTTGGTCCGCGTTTCCTGCAGACCCTCAAAGCGTTATATTCCAACCCCAGTGCTCAAGTGAAATTGCAAAACTACTTCTCCGATCCGCTCTCTATCCACAGGGGCACTAGACAGGGGTGCTCGCTATCCCCGCTGATCTTTGCCATCACTATAGAACCCTTAGCGATCGCAGTTAGGAATCATCCTGGTATTTGAGGGGTGAGATGTGGTCCACATACGCATAAGTGTGCCCTCTTTGCTGACGACCTACTCCTTTTCATCACCTCCCCCCTAGATTCGGTACCAAACATTGTTAGACTACTTGAGGATTTCGGTAAGGACTCAGGTCTGAGAGTTAATATGTCTAAATCGGCGGCCCTCAATGTGAATATTGTAGGAGGATTGTACAGCAAATTAAGGATCTCTATCGCTTCCCTTGGAACCCAGTCCAAATACCATACCTAGGTATCAATTTGGCGCCAAGCATTGACCTTCTCTATAAGATTAATTATCCCCCTTACTTAAACAACTCTCAGAGGATCTCGCCTCCTGGGAGAAAATGGGCATCTCCTGGCTAGGGAGGGTTAATTTGGTCAAGATGACCCTCTTGCCGAGGATCCTTTACTTATTCAGGTCCCTTCCCATCCCTATCATTAAGTCTCGTCTGCTTAAATTCCAAGCCCGAATTAAAAAGTTTATATGGGGCGATAAGGGCTTTAGGTGTCCAGTGGAAGTCCTTATGAGACGTCGCAACCAAGGGGGTTTGGGGCTCCCAAACCTGTGGAGGTACTACCAGGCAGCTCAACTGGCTCAATTTTCTATCATTTATGCCCCTTCCAATAGACCAGATTGGGTTGGGATAGAAAGACAGGCCGTCCCTCTCAACACAATAGACTTTTTGGCCTGGGCTAACCCAAAATTAAGACCCTTGATCCTTTCACCTACGGTGTCCCACTCGATCGCCCTCTGTGACTCACTCTTTAGGGCCTCTGGTTTGGTGTTTGGCATTCGTCCGATGAAACATGTTTTCAATAACCCCGGTTTCCCTCCGGGCCAGGACATTTGCGCATTTGCGTGGTGGACCAACAAAGGGCTCTATAGAATAGGCCACTTTCTAAACTCGCTGGGCCCCCTCTCCTTAGAACATTGCATTAGCAAACTAGATATGCCTCAATCAGAAAGATTTCGCTTCCATCAAATTCATCATTATATTAACTAATTATGGAAAGAAAAACCTGCTCCTGAAGGTATCACTCCTTACGAGAAGTGGTGCTCCAACATTTCCTCCCAAAAGGGGGGCATCTCCATTATATATGCATCATTGATGGACTCTCCTCTGAAACCTTCATATGCTACGAACTGGGAGAGGGATTTGGACTTGTCTTGGGAAGCGAACAAATGGTTCTCCATCTTTACAAAAACCTCCAAGGGGTTGGTCAATATTTCTCTTATGGAGACCAATGTAAAGGTGATCTTCCGTTGGTACCTTGTCCCCACCCGCCTCTCACTTATGTTTACAAACACGTCCTCCTTATACTTTAAAAGCTGTGACCTTGTGGGCTCCTACTTTCATACATGGTGGGAGTGTCCGAGGATCAGGGGGCTCTGGAATAGAATTTTTCGCATTACTAAGGAAGATCACGGGTCAAGTGATTCCCCAAAACCCAGATTTCGCTTTTCTTCATTTTAGGCCGGATGGCCTCTCCAGGTCCCTGTACAAACTAACCCAATTTATTTTACTAGGCGCCAAGATTACATTGGCGAGGGCTTGGAAGAGGCCATCTGTCTCCTTCAATGCAGCCAAAAAGAAAATCACTTGGATAATGACCCAAGAAAAACTTGCCAATATTCTTCTGGATTGCTCTGATAAATTTGATGCGGTATGGGAGCCTTGGCAGAGATACCTTAATCTTCTTTCCTTACCCATTTCTGCCTCCCGCGGGAATCAGCATTCCTGGCGCCTTTCTCTCCTCTTTCTTTTGTCTAGCTTTTCTTTCCTTCCTTTCCTTTTTTGTTTAAGGTAAACTTTTTGTTGGTTCTTCATTAGTGTCATACACGGTGGTGATATTACGGGCCGTCTGACCCTTAGAAAGTTATGTGTCCTTATCTTTTACAGTTGGGATGAGGGAGGTCGGCTCTGGGGGATGTGGATGTGTGTCCCCCCCTCTGGATGCAGCTTGATCCCGAATGGGGTGTCTGGGGGTGGGGGTGGGCTCGGCCCGGGTCTCCCACATTTCTGTACCCCTGCTGTATTGTATTTCGACTGCCCTTGTACCTGACAACTGATTGTAATGTCTTGAATATCTGCAGTAAGGCCTTCCCTTAATCACTGTGTTTATTTCTGTTTCTGGTGCTACTGTATTTTTGAAAATCCAATAAAGTCTTTTCAAAATTAAAAACAATTCATGTGAAGATTTGAAGCAAAGAAAAAGACCCTTTCTCAAATGTCTGACGCATTTCAAGAACTTGTCCTTTCTTCAGGGGCAATGCTGCAGAGAAGTTTCTCTATAATAGAGCATGAAAGAATTTTTTTAGGAACATTTCCAGATACATTACATCACAGGAGCGATATCATACATAGCTACAAGGTACCTTTAAGATTATTCAAAGCAGGCTTATCACAAGAACAATAGAACACCATTGCATGGATTCCCAGAGATGATGGAATTGCACTGCACAAGGTAACCCCCTGAAAAATTCAGGGAGAACCATACGGCTATGCCCAGAATGCTTCACACAAAATTCCCAACATCTGGATCCAGCCGACCGGCTCTCAATGGCAAGAGAAGTATGTGTACTATATATGGATGTGGAGAACAGATCCAAGTGTCCTTCTGTGTGAAAGAAAATGTCTACAACCAGAAAGGAAAGGCAGATAATATTGTCATGTCCCATGGCTGGACTCACTTTTGTATATTCCTAGTTGCCACTTTAAATGTTGTTTCTTCTGTAAGACATCTCCCTCCCTCTTTGTTGTCATGTAACCCCTCCTACTCTCCCCTTGCCAGGGGCCATTTTGAGTAACTTCTGCTCTACTCACCACACTGCTTCTTTCGTTGTGAGAATTATTGTCTTTTACCTGCCTCAACTCTGCATTAACCACTTAAGGACCGGAAGGATTTCCAGCTTTAGGACCGGAGCCCTTTTTGCGATTCGGCACTGCATCGCTTTAACTGAAAATTGCGCGGTCGTGCGATGTTGTACCCAAACGAAATTTGCGTCCTTTTTTTCCCACAAATAGAGCTTTCTTTTGGTGGTATTTGATCCCCTCTGCGTCATTTCTGATCACCGCTATAAACAAAAGAAGAGCGACAATTTTGCAAAAAAAAACAAATTTCTTACTTTTTGCTAAAATACAAATCCAAAAAAAAAAATAAATAAACATTTTTTTTCACCGTTTTTGGCCGATTTATATTCTTCCTCATATTTGCGATAAAAAAAAATCGCAATCGGCGTTTATTGATTGGTTTGCGCAAAAGTGGTCGCGTTTAGGGATGATGAGAATTCATTTTTGGGGTTTTTTTATTTTTTTATTTTTTACTATTAATGGCGGCGATCCGCGATTTTTAGTGGTACTGCGATATTTCAGCAGACATGTCGGACCATTTTGACACTTTTTTGGGACCATTGGCATTTATACAGCGATCAGTGCTATAAAAATGTACTGATTACTGTGTAAATGTCATTGGCAGTGAAGGGGTTAACCTGCAGGGGGCGCTCTAAGGGTTAAGTATGTTCCCTGGGCGTGTTCTAACTGTGGGGGGACTGCCCTAGCTGGGGAAGGGAAGTGGTCACAGCCTTCGTATACAGGAAGGCTGTGATCACAGCCCTTCCCCTTTCACAGAACGGAGGTCCGTGTTTACATACACGGACCTCCGTTCCTTCACTCCGGGGGGCCATCGCGGGTAGCCGGCGGCAATCGAAGCCGCCGCACCCGCTCCTTTGCCCTCCACGAACACAGTGAGCGCGCGGGCGCGCCTCCAGCGGCGCGCGTGTGCTCACTAGGCGCGATCACGCGGCCGCCGTCATATGACGGTGATCCGCGTTACAGAGCCACTTTGCCGCCGTCAATTGCCGATTGGCGGTCGGCAAGTGGTTAAACAGTTCTCTGAGAAAACTAACATCTCTGGATCTTCTAACATGTAAGTTATGGCTGAGTAAATACTATTCTGAACGGGCCAGGGTAAAATTATCTCATCTGTTGTAGATATCACATTTCAAGCCTGCGTGCTGGACAGAATAGTCAAAGACAATTCTCAGCTCTAAAAGAATCTGCTGTGTGTCCTGGACTAGATCTCAGTAAGGATTTACTGCCTAGCTAGAAGAAATCGCTGCCAGTTTGTGTGTCTCCAAAGTCAGCCCAGCCCGCCACAAGCTGTTTACACAGAGAGAAATATCCTGCAGCATTCAGCAGCCAACAAATCAGGAAGGCTCCATAATGTCTCTCTGTGAGGAACCACTGCTTTCAGCAACAGATAGGCAAGCCTCCAATAGGACACAGAGCCTGCTGTATTACCAAAGTGCACTGTAAAGCTGACCGGGAAGGTTAAAGAGAACTATGAATCTGACAGACATAAACTATCAGATAGCTTAAAGCATCTCTGGGACAAAGTTCTCTCCTTTGTGTCTAAAACAACCTCTCCAGATTATGAGGTACTGCAACTAGAGGGCACCATTAAGGAGTTGTCTGCTTCATACGTCTCATATCAAAATACAAGCAATAAATATGAAAACATCCTGCAGAGTATTAACACTGAGGAATTTATAGAGGAGTTGAAAAATGTCCAGCTGCTTAACCTGGAAAGAGGCAGCTTTATTCTGCAAACTAAAGCGAAGGCAGAAGCAAAACTTGCACAATTACAGGACCACATATCCCACATCTCTGTATCTACCAGAAGTTCTAAAAAATCTTCTAGATCTCAACGTTCAAGGTACTCTACGCTTAGCGAGCAACTAATCAATGCCCATGCAGAAGCTGAAGCTACCAAAGTACAGGCTGCCTTTGCGCAAAAGAGAGCAGAAATGCAGGCAGAGGTGGCAGCAAGGGAAGCTCAAGCCCAAGCAGAAATGGCACGCAAGAAGGCAGAAATAGAAGCCTTAAAGGAACAGTGTAACTATGCTACGGTCATGGCGAGGCTAAAGGTCTTAGAAGAAGCTATGAGCGGAAGTGAAAAGGACAGCATCAGCTCAAGCTTTGCAGACGTGGAAGATACTCTTACGCTCACAAAGGACTATGCCCTAAGCCAAAGTAGTGTACGCTCAATTGCCTCCTATGCCCATGCCAAAGATGTTCCTGCTGCTTCTTACATGCAAGACTGCATGCTTACAGCTCACTATCCTAACTCTTCTGCATACATCACAGAGCATCAGTCCAAACTGCAAGCAAGTCACCAATCTCCTGTCAACTTCACAGTTCCAGATCAATCATCAAGACATCAAACTCTAAATCAACTCCACAGCTGAACGCCTTTGCGGCACCATATTTCCCTGCATCTCTTAACAACGTGAGTGACAATGTGAACAGCACCATCCAGCCAGCAGCTCCCTTCACAAAGCCAGAGACTGCAGATACAGTAGAGTTTGTAAAGTACATACTCCGCTGTTAACTTACTAAGACAGGTCTCGCAAGCTTTGATGACCGACCTGAGAGCTATAGAAGTTGGAAATGCTCCTTCAGAACTGCAGTTAACGACCTTGGAATTACTACTGCTGAAGAACTAGACCTGCTCATCAGGTGGCTTGGCCTGCAATCTGCAGAGTCAAGAGACTTAGGTCAGTCTACATTGACAACCCAACTGCAGGCCTCACCACTGCTTGGGAAAGATTAGAACAAGGTTTTGGCAGTCCATAAGCCATAGAGAATGCTCTATTCAAACGACTGCAAGGTTTCCCAAAGATATCTGGTAAGGACAATCAAGAGTTTCAGATACTGAGTGATCTCCTCCTTGAGCTCCAGTTGGCCAAGTCAGACCCCAAACTACCTGGCCTCATCTACCTAGACACTTCCCATGGGGTTATCCCAATCGTCTCTAAGCTGCCATATAATCTACAAGAAGGATGGGTTACACTCGGATCAGAGTACAAAAGGAAAAACAAGGTTTCTTTCCCTCCGTTCTCCTATTTCTGTGACTTTGTTAGGAACATCGCAGAGACCAAGAACAACCCAAGTTTCTCTTATGGCAAGTGCTATTCTGATTCACTTCTCCCTAGTGGGGGCAGTCCACATCCCAGCTACAGAAACCATAGAGGTCCAGTGTCTGTAAAAAAGACCAACGTTTTCCCCTCTGCTACCTCAGTTCCAGTCGCAAACAACCAGTGGTAAGATTGAAAACATAAATCGCTTATGTCCTATCCACAAGAAACCTCATCCTCTCAAAAAATGTATTGGCTTCAGGAAGAAAACACTCCAGGAATGCAAAGAGCTCCTAAAGACATTTGGGGTATGTTTTAGATGTTGTGCTTGCACCGAGCATCTCGCTAAAGAATGTAAATCTCCTATCAAGTGCATGGAGTGTGGCTGTGACAACCACGTGCAAGCGCTTCATCCATCTGAGCCCAAATCTATGCAATCTATGAACTCTCCTCCCCCATCAAAGAATGGTATGGAGAATACAACTCAAGTGACTGAGATCCCTGCAATATCGTCTTCATATACTGAAGTCTGCGGGGAAGACCTTTGTGGTAAGTCTTGTGCCAAACTATGCTTAGAAAACATGTACCACAAAGACCATCCACAAAAGACTGTTAAGGTGTACGCCATCTTAGATGATCAAAGTAATCGATCCCTTTACTTAAAAGGGGATGTCCACCCTTACACCCTAGGTACCTGCAGTGGTACTACAAGGGTCTCTGGGAGAAGAGCCTATGGACTTGTTGTGGCTTCCCTGAAAGGCGACCTAGAGTTATCCTTACCAACACTTGTAGAGTGCAACCAAATACCAGCCAACAAGGAAGAAATCCCCACACCATCAGCTGCTCTTCTCCACATTTAAGGGCTATAGCTGATGAAATACCACCAATTGACGACCACGCACAGATCCTGCTTTTGCTGGGAAGAGACATTCTAAGAGTCCATAAAGTACGCAAGCAAATAGATGGACCCCCAGATGCTCCATTTGCACAACGCCTTGACCTTGGCTGGGTTATCATCGGCAACGTCTGCATAGGTAAGATGAAACTGCCTACCAACATTTCTTCAACAAAATGGTCGCAATACCTACTTTGAGCCATGTCCACACCACTACTGGGTGAAAGAGAAGGAAAGCGACTGCAAGTGGCAACACAACCAAGGCAACACAAGCTTCTTCCCATCTTGTGTTGACAACTTTGGTTCTTCAGTTTTCGTTTCAACTGGTGAAGATGATGCGCTAGCCCCCTCAGTGGAGGATAAAGAATTTCTCAAGGTCATGGACAATTTGTTTTTTCAGAATGATTCAAACAGCTGGGTAGCACTCTTACTCTTTCGCTGTCCAAGAAAAAGACTGCCAAACAATATACAACAAGCCGTCGCTCGATTTGCCTCCTTAAAGCGCACTTTGAACAGGAAACCCGATATGAAAAAGAATTTTGTGAACTTCATGCAGAACATCTTCGACAGGGACCACGCTGAGCCTGCGCCTTCACTAAAGGAAGGAGAAGAATGCTGGTACCTCCCATCCTTTGGCGTGTATCACCCTCGCAAGCCAGGCCAAATTAGGATCATCTTCAATTCCAGTGCTCAGCACGAAGGCATCTCCCCCAACAACCTGCTCCTTACAGGACCCAATCTGAACAACAGTCTAATTGGAGTCCTTATCCGTTTTAGACAAGAACTTGTAGCAGTGATGGCTGACATCCAACAAATGTTCCACTGCTTCATCGTCAAGGAAGACAACAGAAATTACCTCAGATTCCTGTGGCACAAAGACAACGACATCACTAAAGAAGTAATAGATTGCCGAATGAAGGTGCATGTTTTCGGTTTTCTATGTGGACGATGGACTGAAATCCTTCCCCACAGCAGCAGAAGCAGTTGATTTCCTTACCAGAACACAGGAGATGCTGTCTGTGGCAAACCTAATAGATCATATCTAATAGTCATGAGCTAATGAATGCCTTTCATTCTGAGGACTATGCAGCCAGTCTTAAGAACCTTGATCTTGGATCAGATACATCTCCTATGCAAAGAAGCTTAGGTCTGCTTTGGAACATAAAACTGGAAACCTTTACTTTCCAAGTGTCCACCTCTGATAAACCCTTTACCAAGAGAGGAGTTTTGTCTGTGGTGAACAGCAGCTATGATCCACTGGGATTCATAGCCCCAGTCACCATCCAAGGCAAGATGCTTCTGAGGCAGCTTTCCACCGAAAATGTAGACTGGGACACTCCTTTGCCTAGTGAGAAAACAACAAAGGTGGAGAAAATGGAATTATTCCCTGCTGTCATTAGAGAAACTTCAAATCCCACGCTGTCATGCTCCTGTCTCCATTTCAACTGCTGACCGGAGAGAGATCCACATTTTCTCTGATGCTTCCATTGAAGCCATAGCTGCAGTGGCCTATTTGAAGATCTCTGGGATCAACGGAGGCCCATACTGTAGTTTTGTTCTGGGCAAGACAAAACTCACACCTAAACCTGCACATACCATGCCTAGACTTGAACTTTGTGCAGCTGTGTTAGCGGTGGAAATTGCCGAAGTCATAAAAGGTGAAATGGACATTAAGATCAAGTCCTTTACACTTTAAATAGACAGCAAGATAGTACTTGGTTATATTTACAACCAGACAAGGAAATTTCATGTGTATGTCAGCAACAGGATAGAACGTATCAAGAAGTTCTCTTCGCCAGAACAATGGCATTACATCTCTACTGAATTGAACCCAGCTGATTGTGGGATCAGAGCCGTACCTTCAGCAGCTCTCCAGGATAGTTTTTGGCTGACATCTCCAGCATTCCTATATGAGGAATCACACCTTATTCCTTCTGATGATTCCTACTAACTGATCAGTCCTGAAGACGACAAAGAAATCAAGACTACGAGTATTACACTTCATACCATTGTAAGTACAAAACTAAAACTAAAGTCACACCGCTTTGAACCCTTTTCAAGCTGGACATCTGTAGTTAGAGCCATGGCTCGTTTGATGCATATTGGCAGTTGCTTCAAAGGAGCCTCATCCTCAAAGTGTCACAGTTGGCATATCTGTTCAGAATGCCCTACAGCTGCAGATATTGTACACACTGAAGAGGTCATCATCCGTTATGTGCAACAAGAAGTAAAAGTGATCAAAGGAGGTACAGCACGGACTTTCTTCCGACCAGTCACAGAGCTGGTACTTCTCCTGCCTAATGAGTGACTTGTGTATAAGGAACAACTACTTACAATTCATGGCAGGGAGAATACTGCCATGACCCACTAAGTACGCTGGAACTTTACATTTCTTCAAATGCCCTACAACTATGGACAATGTTTAACCAAGCCATGGGACTCTTGTTAAATTGTTGGTTTGCATGTTTTCTTGTTTTAGGTTTCGGACCAACTGCTTACAATTGCTTGGACTTATCATTTAATATTTATTGTTGTTTGGGTTATGAAATCTAAAGAGTTCAGACGGGGAGTGTAATGTCCCATGACTGGACCCACTTTTGTATATTCCCAGTTGCTGCTTTAAATATTGTTTCTTCTTTAAGACATCTCCCTTCCTCTTTGTTGTGATGTAACCCATCCTACTCTCCCCTTGCCAGGGTCCATTTTGTGTAACTCCTGCTCTACTCACCTCACTGCTTCTTTCATTGTGAGAATTATTGTCTTTTACCTGCCTCAACTCTGCATTAAACAGTTCTGTGAGAAAACGAACATCTCTGGACCTTCTAGCATGTAAGTTAGTAAATACTCTTCTGAACGGGCCAGGGTGAAATTACCTCATCTGTCATAGATATCACATTTCAAGCCTGTGTGCTGGATAGAATAAATATGTTGTATAATAAGTAGGGTAAAACATTTTTTTAAGTTAATCATTATCAATTATTGTGATTGTGGGACACACACTGCGAAGGTATAACCCACATTACAGCTGGCGATAGTATGGGCAGAATCTGTGCATCCGAAGGAGGATCTCATAGTGCAGGGATTTAGAAATTACAAACATGCCCTCAGGCTATCAATCGAGAAAGGGGCATAAAGTCTCTCTAGTTCTCCAGGGGATGTACTTAGCTCACCCCAAAAACGAGCCCATTGGAAAAAGTGGAAATGGCCAAGAACATCTGCCTTGTGGGGTGAAAAAAATCACCCACTTACCCCTAGAGGCTAATCAGTGTTCTGTGCTTCGTTGGTCACTGCAAAGAAAATGGCGGCATCTCATTCAGTTGAGCTCACGGCCATAAAAAGACACACGCGAATGTGCAATAGCAGCCCAAGTGTGTCTCCTTTGTGTGCCGCATTATAGGATATGATGCAAATACCGTCCAGTGTGGGAAACACTGCTGGGCAGTAATGAGCATGTGTGGCCGGGCCAAAAGGAATTCCCAAAAGGGAAGTGCACAGCCACCCCCAGTGTAGGTCACGGAAGGGAGTCATTCAGGCCCCTTCCACTGACGCACAGATGGACAGCAAATACCGGAAAAGGGGGTGGACTCCCGGACAAGTCCAGGGCAACCCCCCCCATCCAGTCAGCCACACAGGACCAGCCCCCCACTCAGAAGTGCGCTCCCAGGCACAAGCTATGCGGTGAGGCTCCCTCTGGTGTAGCAATCGTGGTATTGCAGGAAAGTACATTAAAAAACATGGCATATAAAAGAAAACGGGCACATTGATAGATCATAGAGTTTCAAGGGGACAAGGAACATAAGCAATCATCAAAAAACAGCAGCAGCAACAAAAAGACAGAGAAGAAGTAAATACCCCAATGAATTATATATATTAGCCAAAGGATTTAGTTAGTCTAAATAAATAGGCCAATAGGCATCATATGGACATTGACCCATAAAGACAAAGGATGCACAGACAAGGGGGAAGGGAAATGGACATGTAGGCACTCATAAGAATAGTGTGCCTGCAATAGTGCTGACAGCCAAAGATCATTGAGCAGACCAGGATATAAAATGTCTCACATATAATCAATTTATAATATTGCATATGTTACTCTTTTTCACAGCCTCCAGATGAGAAGCCTTCTAAAAAAGGACAGTAGCTTAGTTGGTTATTGAGGCCCGGGGGCACTGTAGCCCCAAGCTCTTCAATCCAACATGCTTCCCATTGAAGTAGCAATTTATTCCAGTCCCCTCCTCTCGCACTAGGATGTATTCTGTCGAGAATAAGGGAATTTTTAAGGGGGTTACCTTGTGAGGTGCAATTCCTTCATCTCTGGGAATCCATGCAATGGTGTTCTATTGTTCATGTGATAAGCCTGCTTTGAATCATCTTAAAGGTACCTTCTAGCTATGTATGATGTTGCCCCTGTGATATAATGCATCTGGAAATGTTCCTAAAAAACTCTTTCATGCTCTATTATAGAAAAACTTATCTGCAGCATTACCCCTGAAGAAAGGACCAGTTTAGGCATTTAGAGGGGTCTTTTACTTTGCTTCAAATCTTCACATGAATTGTTTTTAATATGTTACTCTCATGTCTTTAAACGATGATGTATGCACCTATGTTATCTGTACATTGAATCAAATTTGTATTTTTTATATATATAGTCAGAGTTATTAATGCATCCATTGACATCAATGCTGGGGGTTTTTAATGAGTCTACTGACATCAATGCTGGGGGTTAATGCGTCCTCTGACCTTCAATGCTGTGGGTTAATAATGCGTCCACTGACATCAATGCTGGGGGTTAATCCACTGATACCGGTGTTGGGGGTTATTAATACGTCTTCTGACATCAATGCTGGGGGTTGTTAATGTGTCCACATTAATGGATGCATTAATAATCCCCCATGTTGTGGGTTATTAATGCATCCATTGTCATCAATGCTGGGGGTTATTAATGCGTCCACTATTACATGGGCAAGGCAAGGGGGGTGGAGTCAGGGGCAGAGCCAATGGGGATGGAAAAATTAGGTTTTGTCTAGGGTGTCAAAAATCTTCACACCAGCCCTGTGCCCACCCTTGCGCTAAAGCAACACAGAGTCTAGCGGAGAATCCCTACTTCAAGCAGAGTTCTACCTTGAACATTTTTTTTACATAATTCAAGTCCTTTGCCTATATAGACTTACCTTTGAAGGAAAAAAAAAATTATACTCACCCTAAGTCGCTTGTTGTTAGGTGGTCACTGTAATCTGCCCCTATTAGGTCCTAGGCTCTTCTCCTCACTTCCTGCTTCCCCATGCCTCCTGGGAGATGTGACTCATCATTTCCCAGGAGTTAGTTGGCTTCCCTGTACTGTAAAATCGTGTTATTTCCAGACAGGAAATGACACGATTTAAGGCGGACTGAGATCGAGGAGTGCATGATGGTTACCCACCAGGCACTTCTTTCAGGAAGAGAAGCCAGGAGACTATGGATGGGCTTCAGATGCCCTCACCTAAAATGGAAAAGTCCAGCAGTGAGAGAAACAAAATTGTGAGTAAAAAATACATGTAATTACTATACAGTTTGAAAGTAAGGAAACAAAATGTTACATCTATTTAGTATTAAAAGAGTGGATGCCAAAAAAAAAAAAAAAATTCTGGGTGGAACTCTGCTTTCAGTAAAACAGTTCAGAATACAAACATCTACTTGCCCTTATTTCCATAAACAGCATCCCTCTCAGTAAAATTCAGGGTATCTCTGGTAGCATAGAGAAACAGCTGGGGGGATCCCAGGCCAGAGGACACTGGGGGGGGGGGGGGGGG
>BLSH010090524.1:51763-63736 GCA_018402905.1 Glandirana rugosa
TTTTCTCCTCACGGTCCCTATCATGCCGATTCCCCCTTGTTCGAATCCCAGGCCAGAGGACACTGGGGGGGTCCTATTGAAACTAGAGCATTCTGGTAATATTTGGAGAGTTGCGCCTTACGGTAGCTGGGTCTTCCAAAGAAGTTGAGTGATATTGGGCTCCTGCCTGCATGTTGGTTTTGACAGTGGAGAGCCATTCACCTGGCTGCAGATCATTGTCCAGCTACCTTTGCCTCATGAGGTGTAGAACCTCTCAGCTCCCAAGAGAAGGAAGCAGAGAAACTTGTTTTGCCTGGTGTGTCCAGAAACCCAGGAATTTCTGGGAAAACGAGTTAAAGGGAGTGTACAGCTTGTATAACAGTGTAATTTTGCTGTCCCCTCAAAATAACTCAACACACAGCCATTGATGTATAAACTGCTGGCAACAAAAGTGAGTACATCCCTAAGTGAAAATGTCCAAATTGAGCCCAATTAGCCATTTTCCCTCCCCGGTGTCATGTGACTCGTTAGTGTTACAAGGTCTCAGGTGTAAATGGGGAGCAGGTGTGTTAAATTTGGTGTTATCGCTCTTACTCTCTCATACTGGCCACTGGAAGTTCAACATGGCACCACATGGCAAAGAACTCTCTGAGGATCTGAAAAAAAGAATTGTCTCTGTAGATAAAGATGGCCTAGGCTATAAGAAGATTGCCAAGACCCTGAAATTTAGCTGCAGCACGGTGGCCAAGACCATACAGTGGTTTTACAGGACAGGTTCCACTCAGGACAGGCCATTGCCGACCAAAGAAGTTGAGTGCACATGCTCAGCGTCATAGCCAGAGGTTGTCTTTGTCAAATAGACGTATGAGTGCTGCCAGCATTGCTGCAGAGGTTTAAGGGGTGGGGAGGTCAGCCTGTCAGTGCTCAGACCATACGCCGCAAACTGCATCAAATTGGTCTGCATGGCTGTCATCCCAGCAGGAAGCCTCTTCTAAAGATGATGTACAAGAAAGCCCGTGAACAGTTTGCTGAAGACAAGCAGACTAAGGACATGGATTACTGGAACCATGTCCTGTGGTCTGATAAGACCGAGATAAACGTATTTGGTTCAGATGGTGTCAAGCGTGCGTGGCGGCAACCAGGTGAGGAGTACAAAGACAAGTGTGTCTTGCCTACTGTCAAGCATGGTGGTGGGAGTGTGATGATTTGGGGCTGCATGAGTGCTGCCGGCATTGGGGAATTACAGTTCATTGAGGGAACCATGAATGCCAACATGTACTATGACATACTGAAGCAGAGCATGATCCCCTCCCTTTGGAAACTGGGCCGCAGGGCAGTATTCCAACATGATAACGACCCCAAAAACAACTCCGAGACGACCACTGCCTTGCTAAAGAAGCTTAGGGTAAAGGTAATGGACTGGCCAAGTATGTCTCCAGACCTAAACCTTATTTAGCATCTGCGGGGCATCCTCAAATGGAAGGTGGAGGAGCACAAGGTCTCTAACATCCACCAGCTCCGTGATGTCGTCATGGAGGAGTGGAAGAGGACTCCAGTGGCAACCTCTGAAGCTCTGGTGAACTCCATGCCCAAGAGAGTTAAAGCGGTTGTCTACCCATTTTGTTAACTTTTACCTACAGGTAAGCCTAGAATAAGGCTTACCTGTAGGTAAAATGAATATCTTCTAAACCTGTAAGGTTTAGAAGATATTCCCTTTCTAATTCAATGTGGCGTTACGGCGCATGCGCCGTGTATGTCCCGGCGCATGCGCCGTGTATGTCCCGGCAAAGGCCCGGCATTAGTTCCGGACCTTGCCGGGAAAAACGGGTCCCGCGCGCATGCGCGGGAGTGATGTCTCGCGGCTCCGGCCAGTCACAGCTCCGGAGCCGCGTACCCGGAAGCAAGATCCGTGGGAAGATGTCCGCTCCCACAGAGGGGACCGAGCAGCCCGGTGGGATCTTCGTTTCAATTTCATAATGAACTAGTATGCAGTGCATGCTAGCTCATTATGCTATTGTCTTGCAGGAGTGTATTCACTTTTGTTGCCAGTGGTTTAGATAATGGCTATGTGTTAAGTAATTTTGAGGGGGCAGCAAATTTACACTGTTATACAAGCTGTAAACTCACTATATTGTAGCAAAGTGTCATTTCTTCACTGTTGTCACATGAAAAGATAAAATAAAATATTTACAAAAATGTGAGGGGTGTACTCACTTTTGTGACATACTGTAATAGAGTGGATTTTCCATATAAGAATATAATGGAGTGGTTTACACAGGGCAGACCATTTTTAATATGATATTGCATTTGGTCTTATTTAATTTAATCACAGTGTGGCTAATTATGCAAAGTGGAGCAAAAGTGGAGCTGTTTCACCCAGTAGCCACCTGAATTTCATACACAATTTATTCATGAAGATATGTAAAGGTAATAAAGGTTTACTTTAGGCCTCATACACACGGGCATATGTAAAAAAATAAGCAAATCGGCGGGCCCGATGTCAGGGAAAAAATGGCATTAATGAGCGTTAATGCGCATTAGTAAGCGTCACCGTCAATAGGTGTCATTCCTCTGCTATTTTTTAACCTAACAAAAATTGGCATAAAAAATTAACGTCGGCACGGCGTTAGTGAGTGTTTTTCGGCGTCAAAAACGCCAAAACGTTACAGCCTCGGAAAGCGCTGGCCATGAGTTCTACTTTCAGCTCACTAACAGCTCAAAAACATCTGCATTTTTATGGGGCCATTGACTGACATGGAGAGTTGCAAAAAAACGCCAAAAAACGTTGCGTCAAAAAACGCCCATGTGTATGAGGATTTAAAGCGGAGTTCCACCCAAAAGTGAAACGTCCGCTTTAAGGCCTCCTCCCCAGCTCCTGATACTGAAACTGAGCTTTTGGGGAGGAGGTGGGGTGCGGATACCCAATTTTTTGGGGTACTTCCGCTCTGGTCGCCTTAGGCAATCGGAAATGGAAGGTTTACTTCCCCCTCCCTCCCGAAGTCTTCTGGGACACAGTGCGCACCCGGCAGTGAAGCCGCTTCCTGTCACGGTCGGGTGCTCACAGTAAGAATAACGGCGCTGCAGAGGGGAGGGCGAGAGATCGGAGGCTCGTGTCGGCCGCATCGCTGGACTGTGAGCCAGGTAAGTGTGTGTTTATTAAAAGTCAGCAGCTACGCTTTTTGTAGCTGCTGACTTTTAATAAACTTAAAACACAGTGGAACTCCGCTTTGAGTGCTACTAACAATGTTTTTTTTATAAACTTTTTATTGCATTCGTTTCAACACAGAGTATAACATACACGTCCATTGCAGCAATTTCATGTCAATTCCTTTTACTTAAATACAACTTAATTTAATACATTCCCCACACCATATCATTATTTTACCCACCATCCAATTTCCCTCTTCTCCGTTATCTTTATCGTTTATTACTTTTCTTCCATCTTATTCCAGGGTCATCAAGGATTGCACCATATGTCCCACATTTTAAAATACTTATTAGGTATCCCTCTATGTTCATACATTATTTTTTCATAGGGTATTATCTGATTGGTCGCTCCAATCCATTGATTTACAGTTGGCGCCATCGATTGCATCCATCTTATCGATATTTGTTTACGTGCTAAAAATAAGGTTTCTTGAAACATAATTCTATTATATATTGACCATTCTCCCGCTTCCAATAATCCCAATATACATATCTCCAGAGTACACGGTACCACCTTATTCATAATATTGGTCAATTTGTCTGTCACCTGTTGCCAATATTCGGCCACCTTAGGGCATGACCACATCAAATGTATAAAATCCGCCTCTGACTGATGGCATCGTGTACAATCTGATGCGGTCATTCTTCCAATCCTATACATTTTCTGTGGGGTTAAATATGTTTGATAAATAATATACAACTGAATTAATTGATTATTAATAGCAGGAGATACTCCCTTTTGCAAGAAGCAAATTTTATTCCATTTCTCCTCTGTCATATCAGGGATTGCCTCCTGCCACCTATCTTTGATTTTAAGTGGCATACCACTTAGCTTAGTCCTCAACAATTGGGAGTATAAAAGGGATATTAGGCCTTTTGGTCCTTGTGATCTTAGTATACCTATCAAGGGGTATTTGGATATTTTTGAACCCTGACTGCCAAACTGAGACTGAAGCACATATCTTAACTGTAGATACTTATAGCAGTATTTATGCGGGATGTCATATCGTTGACTTAGTGATTCAAATGCCTGCAATTTATTATGGTCATATATTTGTTTCAATGTGATTATACCTCTTTTCTTCCAAAACTCACTATCTCAAACCGATTTAATTGCTCCAGAGTTGGAGAGGGGAGGGGGAGAGATCGAAGGCTCATGCCGGCCGCATCGCTGGACCGTAAGCCAGGTAAGTGTGTGTTTATTAAAAGTCAGCAGCTAAGCTTTTTGTAGCTGCTGACTTTTAATAAATTTAAAACACAATGGAATTCCACTTTGAGTGCTACTAACGATGTTTAATACAATATTTACATAACTTGTTTCATAGAGTTAAAGGAACATTTTCATGAAAGATTATGGAAGGCTGCCAATTTTTTTTTTTTTTTTTTAATAATAATTTTTATTGGTTTTACAACATATACATGACAAGGTGATTTATACATCCGTTCCGTGTTTACAGGTAAAGTCTTATCGACAAGGATGTACACCTGTAATATTATCAAATAGAGCAGTAAACATAGTCATCATTCTCATCTGCTATTACAATGAGTGTACAAATATGCCAAGGATATTAGTGGTTTACTTGCTATCCTAGCCTTATAAGAAGTGTATACCTTCCTACTCTCACTAGGAAGAGCCTGCCACCCCATTGGGCTCTCACTGTGGACAGGCCTCTGATGTCTTGAGAGTTGGTGGCCAGTTAAGAGGGGGGAAATTTATTGTATCAGATAAACGTTGAATATATGCTCCAGTTGTGTCTGGGGAGCTTGTAGTTGTAAACCATATTAAAACTATCAACCTATTGGGCTAACAAGTTGCCCGGAACTGTAACATAGCTATACCGTTTCTTGGAGAATCTAGTTTGTGTTAGCTATTGATAAGTAGTGTTTACCCTAAATACGTAGCCTCAGACTGTGGAAGGGAAGAGTTTGAGCCAGCTGTTCCATATATAAATAATTTTTTTTGTGTTGTCTTGTGCTCTTGCGAAGGCATATTCGTGAGAGCATTGTAATCTGGTTCTAGAAATAACTTCTTGTATGTTAGGAGCCAAATCTTTCTTCCATTTATTCATGATTGTCAATCTGGCGGCATATAAGATATGTATGACTACATATCTAATGTCTAATTCCTGGGGGGAACCGTCCTGTCGTTAATTTTAGTATGGCGAGATCTGGTGATGGACGAGTTATGTAGCCGGTGATTTTGGATATCAATTTAAATATTTCTTGCCAGAAACTTGACACCGACTGGCAATACCAAAGAATATGGAGTAAATTTCCCCTTTGGCCACAGTTGCGCCAGCAATCCGTAGCGGAATTGGGGTACATGCGACCTAGCCTGACCGGTGTGAGGTACCATCTATATAGTATCTTATAAATATTTTTTCAATGAAGAACGCAGTGTGAGGCTCTAATACTATTCTGGAGTGCATTCAGCCATTGATGTTCTGTGTATGTTTTCCCCAAGTCTCTTTCCCAGTTCTGAATAGCTTTAGATTGTTTAATTGGCTCATCTTTTTGTAATATGTAATAAATGCGGGAGATACCCCCTTTAGAGCTCGCTTGGCAAAGTCAAAAGTCCCATATGTTTCTATCGATTTGTATACTCTTGTCCTGGCATGTTTTGAAGAAGTGTCTTATTTGAGTGCTTCTGAAGTCGTCACTCTTTTTTAGTTCCTCTGGTACAGTGTTCCATGTGAGGAATCCCATGCTAGTCCATTTTTGGACAGAGAAGTCAGGGATTAGGAATTCTAATGATTGGAGTGGGGCTTCTGTGAGTTGGATCTGAATCGTATTTGTGCTCATATTCAATAGCTCCCTCCAAGCCAAAATGGATGCTTGAATGGAGGGGTGCTCTGGTAAATAAATAGGTAAGTTAGTGGCAGCTGCGAGGATTAGGCTTCTCAGACATCTATTATGTATCATGTACTTCTCTATTTGAACCCAGGGTTTCGGGGAGTGGGGGTCAGCCCACGCTTTAATTTGTTCTAGTAGGGATGCTCTATAGTAATCAATCACAGATGGGGCTCCTATTTCTCCCTTAGTTTTGTGCTTGATTAATGTAGAGAATGCTATACGGGCTGTTTTACCTTTCCAAATATGGTGTTTCAGAAGTGAGTTAAGTATGCTGAAAAATTTGCGGGGAATCGGTATGGGTACCGTTCTGAAGATATACAAAATCTTTGGTAAGATCACCATTTTAAATGTGGCTATACGGCCTAACCAAGAAAGGTGTTGTTTGTGTAGTTTGGATAATTCCAGTTGGATAGATCCTAGAAGTTTTTTGTAATTTGCAGCGTATAATGCTGTTGATTTGTGGGTTACTTGTATGCCTAAGTATTGGATTTCTGTGGTCTCCCAATTACAAGGGAATATTTCCTTCATCTTCACTTTGGTTTTCCTGTTTATGTTCATGGGCAGCGCCTGGCACTTAGCTATATTAATCTTATAATAGGAGATTTCACCAATCTGTTCGATTGCGTAATTCACCGCTGGGATGGAGTTCTCTAAGTTGGTCAAGGTTAATATGACATCGTCCGCAAATAGTCCTATAGTATAAGATTTGCCTGATATGTCGATACCGCATATGTTAGGAGAACACCTGATTGCTGTCGCCAGGGGATGCATCATTAAAGTAAAAATGATGGGTGAGACAGGGCACCCCTGGGTAGTGCCATTTGTGATAGGACATTCTTCTGATAGCACAGATGATGTGATCCCTGTGCCAAGGGATTAGTGTATAGGGCTGTTATTGCTTATTTAATGAAGCCTGTAAAGCCAAATTTTGATAGGGTCGCCTCCATATATCCCCAGTGAACTCTATCAAAAGCCTTTTTGGCGTCTAAGGCTATGAAGGCTGCTGGGGTCTTTCGGTTTTCCACTACTCGTTGCAGATTCAAAATCCTTCTGGTACCATCAGGGGCTTGCCTGTCCAGAACAAACCCAAATTGGTCACGGTCGATCAGGCAAGGGGTGATCGTGGCGAGTCGGTTGGGTATTAATTTGGCATATATTTTAAGGTCGGAATTTAGTAGGGAGATGGGCCTATAATTTTGTGGGGAGTCTGGATCTTTCCTGAGTTTGGGCAAGGTTACAATTACTGCTTTGAGCATTTCTTTAGGAAAGGTGTTGGAGGAAGCTATTGTATTGAATAGATGTAGGAGTTGAGGTTTAAGTATGTCCTCAAAGGAGCGGTAATACTCCGCTGATAGACCATCCGGGCCAGGGGTTTTATTCAATGCTTAAGACTACTTCTAGTTCTTTAAGGGTAAAAGGCTTATTTAGTTTTTCTATTTGTTCTGGAGTGATAACTGGAAGGTTTATTGCCTCTAAAAAGGCGTGAATTTTCCCTTGTGTAGGTTGGTGCGTTTTAGGGTCTGATTTTAGGTTATAAAGGGTACCATAGTAATTTTTGAAAATGTCTGCTATGTCTTTTGGGTGGTGTACAGAATGGCCCTTGAGGGGATCCCTCATTGTTGCTACCCTGGTTTTCGCTTGCTTGACTTGAATTTGTCTCGCCAGTTTTTTACCCGCTTTGTTCCCATATAAGTAGTAAGAGGTTTTTAAATAGCTAAGACATCTTTCATGTTCATGTAGTAAAAGTTGTTTTAAGTCGGTTCTAAGTTTATCTATATTGATCTGGGAAGGATTCTGTTTGGTTTGCCCTTCTAGGGTTCTAATTTGAGCTAAAAGGGAATTCACTGCTTGTGTCCTCTTTTTTTTTTTTCTCTTGAGGTGATCAACAAAAGGACACCCCTTGCATAGGCCTTGTGTGCGTACCAGACATTGGTAATGTCACTATCCTCAGTTTTGTTAAACCTGAAAAATTCTTTCAGCTCCTTGGCCTGTTGGAAAATACGCGCATTATTGCGCCACAAATTAGTGGGCCTCTCATTGGATTGTTCAGAAATAATCAGAATTATTGGGGCGTGGTCCGACCAGGTGATGCTTTCTATAGTTGCTGATTGGACCAGATGGAGAGCATGAAGGTCAGTAAGAGCCAGGTCAATTCTAGTGTAGGATTTGTGCGGGGCCAAGAAAAAGGTATAGTCCTTCTCCCCTGCATGACGACATCTCCATGTGTCATATAGGGATTCAGTGTGTAGAAATGATTTGAGGGTCGGTCTGTGGTGTCGAGTTTTAGTAGAGCAGTCTAATAGGGCATCAGGGACCAGGTTGAAGTCGCCAAGCAGCAGTAGCTTACCTTGGTGTACCAAGGTTATCTTTTTGAATAGTTTTTTCATAAAGGCAAGTTGACCCTTATTGGGTGCATACACTGATACAATTGTATATATTACATTATTCAAGGTACAAACAAGGATAAGACATCGTCCGTTAGGGTCAGTGATTACCTCCTGTGTGGAAAAAGCAATGTTGCATCCAATAGCTAAAAGAACTCCGTTATGCTTGGAGTTTGCATTTGCACAAAAAAATGTGTGGGTATTTCTATGGGAACAGCGAGGGGCTTTGTTTGCTGAAAAGTGGGTTTCTTGGATACTAAGAACGTCCCCTTTCAGTCTTTCAGCTTCAGTCCACAAAAGTTTGCGTTTAAAAGGACTATTCAAGCCCTTTACTTTCATGGATAGAAATTTAATAGTCATGGTGAAATCGATCAAGCGTTGATGTTGTGGAATTACATTTTTTAGCTTGAGATACTGAAGAGAATTTCGGGTGTGGTGCACGTACCTCTGTATAGCTGTATAGCCGCAGGTCTCCGGCTCCGGATCTTTGAAAATCTGGACTTTGACAGGATATGTTGAGAGGGTAAACCCAGAGGTAGATACATGAAATCCGTTGACTCTCCAATAGCCTGGTGTAGAAGTTAGAATAGCCTTGGCTGGTATAGACAAGAACAAGTTCAACTATTATAAACAAATTGAACAAAGAGAACCAGTATGTAAACATAAAAAAGAGCTCGGGGCTACTCACGGGAACCAGTAGCAGAATGTCCTGCAAATTGACCAAGGGGGTTCTGCAGGGTACCTGCCCATCCCAGGTGGAAGGGGTTACCCTTAAAGGCATGGTAGGGTTTAGGGCTCTAGGGTCACACCTTGTAGTTGAGCAGGGTGAAGTGTCGACTTTCGTTGGTGTCATTTGGACCAGTCCTGTCTAAGACTCACCGGACATGGGTGTTTTCTTGGCGGGTCATCAAAGGGCAGGATCCCCCACTCCTTTAAATACTTTAAGCCAGATTCTAGTGAAAATACGTTGTATATCTTGTCACGATGGGTCACAATCAGCTTAGATGGTGTACCCCATTGGTATTTGATGTCGTGATTTCGAAGTGCTTTGGTAACCGTGAGGAGTTTCTTTCTGTGTTGAATGGTGGCTTGTGAGAGGTCGGTGTAGAGCGCAACACCTGTGAATTGACCCTCTAGTTGGGGCAATTTACGGATAGCACGCATGGCTTCTTCCTTTATATGGTAGTAGTGGATTCTGGCGAGGACGTAGTTGGGTGTAGAGGTGGGCAGGAAGGAAGGTTTGGGCAGTCTGTGGGCCCTATCTATGGTGAGCTCTATGTCACTCGCTTTAGGCACTAGTAAGTGGAGCAGTCGGCGTATGTAGCTTTGCAGGTCTGTATTCGATATGGATTCTGGGATTCCGCGGAACTTAATATTGTTCCTGCGGCTGCGATCTTCCATGTCTGCGATTTTCATCGCTAAACGTTGTAGTTCTGATTGCTGATCCTGATATGTCTCTACTAAGCTATTATGAGCTGTGTAGGACCCATCCATTTTATTTTCCACTTGCATCATTCTTTGTTGAAGCTCCTGTACCTCCGTTCTGATGGGGTTCAATGCTTTCCTCATATCTAGGTGCATTGAGTCTCTCAAAGAGATTAGCATCTCCTTCATATCATTAATGGAGACTGGTTGTGAGGAAGAAGGGAACTGTTCTAGTGTGATCTGTGGGGGGTGATCAGATTCTGTGCTGTCCTCCATATCAGATTCTGCATCTGCTTCTAAACCCTGTCTAGCCTTCTTGTACTTTACAGGGCTGCGGGTCGTGGGGCTGTCCGGGGGCGAATGATTTGTGCCCCCCTGTATTGGTTTAAGTATCTCTGTACATACCGAGTCTGTAGAGGAGCCAGATCCTGAGGCGGATTCTTCCACGGCTGTGGCCTGCATGAGCGGGGTTCCGCCATCTTGGAGGCCTCTGTCGCCTCTGACCAAGAAAAAGTCAGTCAGTTTGTGAGGACCGGAGCGCTGTGGGCCCCGCTTTCTTTGCTCCCCGGGTGGAGGGCTTAGTAGGCTGTCTGCTGATATCGTGTCTGCTCACCTCCGTCGCTTCAACTAGTCGCTGTGTGCCCGTTGAGCCGGAGCTCTCTCAAGGTGCGGCCATCACTGTCGCCGGCTAGCCACGCCCCCCCCCCCCCCGGAAGGCTGCCAATTTTGAACGTTGGGAATGCTAGTTCCTTTGCTGTCATTGTGATGCTTTGACTAAAAGGGTAACTCCACTTTCAGGGAAAAAAATAGCAAATAAAGAAAAAATTATATGGTGTATACAATTGCAACACAAGTCATATTGTATTTGTATGTTATTAAAAATTACCTTTCCTTTTCAATCTGTAATTTTCTGAAAATGCAATGCAATATGGCTATCTGGAGTTGTTCTGTACACAGAATGTGTACAGAATGCCCCAGAGACATAATTTCCTGCTTAAGATACTAGTCAGATTTCAGGCATCCCCAGGAACAAAAATTTTATTTTTGGTGAGATACTCTCAATAGGAACACGTCTAAAGGGATGCAGGCCCAGCAGCTCTTCATTAGTGCTCGTCAGCTGCACAGCTGATTGATAATTATGAATCCACTCCCATTAGACCCACTCAGCACAGAGGAACAAACAGTGATTTTGTTCAAAATAACAAAGGTAGAAATCAGCAACAAAGGTTGTTATAATCTTTGCAATGTACATAGATTACCCAGAGGGGAATGTTTTTTTTTTTCAACAAAAGTGGAGTTATGCTTTAAGTGCTGTTTGGCTCTCAGACCTGGAACAAATATAGTGATAAGGCAATTTGACACTCATTCACAGCAGGCTTGTTCAAGGTCTGTAACTGAAACATACTGAAGTCAGACACAGCCAGACATCTAACATTTTCCGAAGGAAGACTGCAAATGGCAGCTCCAATACTTTTCTCACAACAGACATTAAATAAGACATAAACAAAAACCTTGGTTAAATCTGTGCAACAAGTTCTGTAAATAATGATTGGGAAAGCTTAGACTTCAATTCAATCTTTTGAATATTGTGGGTCGTGAATGACTAAGCAGTTTAAAATTAAAGGTATCCTATGCAGATGGTGTAGAAATTAACCAGTGTGTGGGCAAATTATTGCATCTATACCATATTAGATGTTATCAGTAGTGTTGAGCGAACCCGGACTGTAACGTTCGGGTCCGTACCGAACTTTAGGGTGTCCGTGGCACGGACCCGGACCCGGACATTTCAAAAATCGTTCGGGTTCGGTCCGGGGTTCTGCTATTTTACTCCACGTGTTGAGAAGCTGCAGGGCAGCCAATCAACAAGCGTTTCACTGGTTTGCCCTTAGAAGCCATCACAGCCATGCCTACTAATGGCATGGCTGTGATTGGCCGGTGCATCATGTGACCCAGCCTCTTTATAAGCTGGAGTCACAGTGCTGCAGTCACATGCTCCTTGGGTTAGTATAGGGAAAGGTAGCTGACGGCGTGAGGGACAGATTTTAGCCATTTTAAGACCTGATCCTGCATCCTGAGATAGATTACTTTACTACTGCTGTCTGTGCTGTTGCTCTGAGGACAGATA
>BLSH010090524.1:69928-81692 GCA_018402905.1 Glandirana rugosa
AACGTCTCAAAAGTCGTTCGAAACGACTTCGAAAATTTCACGGTAATTCGAGGTCAAACATTTACAACTTGCGTCTAGGATTACCCTTACAACTAACGGTGAAATTCGTTCGACGATCGTCCGAAGTCGTCCGAAAGTTGTACGAAGTTCTTCACGACTTCGGACGGACGTCGAACAAATTTCACCGTTAGTCGTGAGGGTAATCCTAGACACAAGTTGTAAATGTTTGACCTCGACTTACCATGAAATCTTCGATGTTGTTTCGAACGACTTTCGAGACGTTTACGAAACAGTTTCGAACGACAAGTTGTGACGAGAATGTCCGTGCGATCGTTCGGGTTCCGTCCGGACCCGGACCCGGACTTTGTCCCGAAGTTCGGACGGACCAGCAGAACCCGAACTTCCAGGTGTTCGCTCAACTCTAGTTATCAGATAGAAACAACCCTGGAGGAAATATAAGACATGTGGGTTAATCATTGTGTATATTTTATTATGTTTGAAAAGATGACTTAAACCAAAACAACAATAGTAATGCCAGTTTTACACGGGCTTAAGGTTGTATACTGTAAGAGCAGTGTTGAACAGCAAGCTTTGACAAAGCATTTGCAGAGCTTTCAGCAAGCTTTGTTGTAGCTTCTAAAGTACCATTCAGCTCCAGTTTGTAAATGTTGAACACAGATCCTAATGGGAGTGCTGATTGCCACTTTAAACAAGCTGCAGGCAGGCTTCAGCACTTCTTGAAGCATGTTGAAAGCCTGCTGAAGCCTGCTAGCAGCTTGCTTAAAGTGGCAATCAACATTCCCATTAGGATCTGCGTTCAACATTTACAAACTGGAGCTTAATGGCACTTTAAAAGCTTCAGCAAAGCTTGCTGAAAACTCTGCAAATGCTTTTTCAAATCTTGCTGTTCACATGCTCTAATATAAGCTAAAGCCTATGTGAAACAGGCTTAAAAGTTAAGTGCAGTTCTAAGCTCTTAATTCCACAACATTTTTGGTACTATATGAGTTTGTAAATGGTGAACCTGTTTAAAAAGGTATCTACAGGACCTCTACATTGTGAACTTTGCACCGTTGCTTCCAAAGATCAAAGATGACCTATTACATTGACATTCACTCACGCTGACTTGGTTCGTCCGCTGCAGTGCCATTAAAATGACTGTGCTCCCTCATATACTCTATCTGTTGTAGGCTCTTCCCATTTTGTTGCCTATGCACTTTTTCAAGTCATGTTCCAAGCGTTCATTTGGGCTCACAGAAAGCTGCGCTTGGTCTTCACACTTTGACTTTACCTAAGATTCATGGGGGTGTGGATCTGCCAGATATCCGCTGTGACGGTATGCGAGGCGAAGTGGTGGATGGACACTACCTGTCGCCACGCATGCATTTATTGGGACTGGTTCCGTTCTGCAATTTGTGGTCCACTGGAGTCCACCAGCAGGTGGCTTAAATAATAACGAAGAGATCTCCCTAGAGCTCTGACTTGGAACTCAGAGGGGAATCTGAGGGAACTCTATGTCTGTTTGGACTTTAAAAATACAAGGTTTGCATTTTGGCTTATGTTTTGTGGGTGTCGGGGCCAGCCCCACACGTCATAGTGAGGAAACTATTCTGTTTAGTTTAGCGCCAGATGGCAAGGACTTGTTTTCTGTTTTGTTTGTTGTTACCTGCAAACCTTAGTTTCTAAATAAACCTGGCAAGCAGCCAGATTTTAAAGAAAGTTGCCTGCACGCTGACTGTTTTCCTCAGGAAAGATGATCCCCACAAGCTAATCTCCCACACGGGGTGGAGTTCAGCGGGCACCTTTCCAAGATGGAGGAAATATTGAAGGCCCTGCTACAAGCCAATGCAGCTCAGCGGGAAACCAACCGCTAGGTCGCAGAGGCCGCTGCAGCACAACAGGCAGCTCAACGAGAGAAGAGTCGCCGACAGCATCAGGCACAGTGGAAGGAGAGTCGCCAGGCCATCGTGGCACAACAGGAGATGAATCGCCAAATTGAAAGGGGTCCGCACCTCCAGTGACAGTGGAACCAAAGTTGGTACACGCCTCTTACCACATGCAGAAGATGATACCTGCGGATGACGTGGAGGCGTAACTCATGACTTTTTAAAGAGTGGCTCTTCACTAAGGATGGCAGAAAGAACAGTGGGCAGGACTGTCAGCACCATTCTTGACCGGTGAACCCAAAACCGCCAACCAACTCCTGGACCTCGTGGAGAGATACACTGCTGCTGAAGACTTGTTGCACCTATCTGCTCCCCACTCCAATGTATCTAGGGGTGAAACATCGCCCGGCGGACCCAGTAAGACTGTTCAAGGGCGTGGGGAAATTTGATAAGACTGCAACGGTTAAAGTGTCTGTGGGCTCTAGACCTGGCGACTGGCCAAAGAAGCCCGGAAGGTCTTGGGGACCCTTGAGAGGACAGGGTATAGAGCACATACAGTGCTACCGATGCCATGCATTGGGCCATATTGCTGCGAATTGTCCCCTGAATGATGAACCCATGAAATGCGATTATACTTATGTAAAGGTTGCATATACAACATCATGTTCAAGTCCCATGGAGAAGCAAATGTGTGTGATTTTGTTGATGGAAAACCAGTCACTGCACTGCTTGACTCTGGTAGTGTGGTAATGTTGGTAAAAAGCAATTGTGTAAATCTTGCAAGGTTACACCCTAGCACTGTCGGGGCCATTTGCATCAATGAGGACACTCGTGACTACCAGATGGCGGTGGTTGAGATTGACACCCCTGGGGGCAGTGTGACTCATTCAGTGCAGGTGGTACCTTCACTGCTATATGATGCCCTAGTGGGCAGGGATTTTCCCCATTTTTGGAGGTTATGGGAAGCCACAAGGAGTCTGGAGGATAGAGCTCCCCCTGCTGCGGAAGCATGGGAACTCTCACCAGACCCTTTTTGCCAAATGGAAGGGGAGACTGGTGGCAGGACAGAGGAGGGAGTAGACCCTCTTCCCTTTACTGTACTGGCTGGGGAGCCGGAGGAGCTGGAAGATAGCTCCCAGCTGGGGGCTAATGACCCAGAAAATGTCTCTGACCCTGACTGTGAGAGTGAACAGAATGTAGTACCTGACTTAGAGGTCCAGAGAGAGGACTTCTGTACAGAGTAACTACGGGATGTCCCTCTCCTTAGAGCCAGAGAAAATGTGAAGGTGATGGGTGGGGAACCTGTGGACCCTAATTGCAGGGCTTCTGATAGAAATTGTGGGGCTATCTGACAGGGCAGGGAACAACCACTCTTACACACCCGATTCGGGGACCCCGGTAGTGTAGACAGGAAGTCCCAGAGTGCGGGATGGCACGAGGGCTGGATGGTCACTGGTGGTGATGTGAGGCTCCAGATGGTCGTGCAGACTGAAGAATGGTCGTGCAGGCTGGGTCGGCAACTGGCGGGTCAGAGAGGCACAAAAGGGGCAGGCAGAAGAGTAGTCAAAGTCCAAGCAGGGTTCGTTCACAGGCTGGCGGCAAAGGTACAGAAGGGTCAGGCAAGCGGATGTTCGTGGATAGACGGGGTCGGTGCAGACAGATAAGTAGCAGGTCAGGGCAAGCCGGATCGGTACACAGGAACAGGAACAACACAGGAAGCAGGTTTCAGGAAGGAGAGCTGAAGCTCACAGGTACTCAGACGCTGTAGAACGGACAGCACCTGCTGACAGGTGCAGGAAGCTTAAATAGGGCCGTTTGGCGCCGCGCGTGAATGCACAGGAGCGCGCGCGAATGACAAAAAACGGCAAAAAGTCCAAAAGGGAAGCCTGACTTCAACAGGCCAGTCTTTTCCTAACAGCCCCCCCCCCCCCCCAAGAAAGTATTAAAGCTATATTTTGCTAAAAATACAATAAAACTACTAGCAGACACAAATACAACATAACTCACAGAATCCCTGCTAAATCTAAAAGATAAAACTGAGTTAATAAATAAAAATGAAGAAGAGATGAAAAAAATATACAGGCTCCGGGATCAGAGGGAAAGAGGGAGAGAAAAAAAGTTAAGCTCCATGCACACTGGGCTTAAAAAAACTCCAGCTTAATTGGCAGAAAAAAACACTCATATAGAACATTTTTTGTACAAAGTTTAGGAGAACCAGAAGGGTTTTTTCTGTCTTTAAAAGCTGAGCTTAAAATATGCCTAATCGTCCTAATTTGTATGGACACATAGGATAACATTGAGCTGCTTCTACAGGCAAAACACTAAACTCCTGTAGAAGCAGCAATTTTTTTAAGCCAGTGTGCATGGAGCCTAAATTAGAAAGATAACAAACTCCAGTGCTGAGAGGAGGGGGGCCCACACAGTGAGGGGGATTAGTGAGGGACGACTGTCTCTTTCTTATCAGATAATAGCTAGCAGCAAAGGAGATGGACAGAGAGCAACTTTCATTTGCTGGAGGAACAGCGACACAATTGTCACCTGTCAATAATCCCCCCTGTGTGCTCTGGGCCCCTCACACCAGAGCTAGTGGTCCCCCTCTATCAGTGTACCTGCCTAATTGGGGGTGTCTTTTCCCTACATGACTCTTAAAAATAATTTTTTGTATCAGGTAGTGAAATGAGGGGAGGACGAGGTGGAACAGCTAGTGGTTCCCAAACCCTTTCATAGGATGGTGCTCGATCTAGCCCATGGACATGTAATGAGGGGACATCTGGGTATGGATAACACCAGGGAGAGAATAACCCAGAGATTTTCCTGGCCCCGGTTGCATGCAGATGTCAGAGAGTATTGTGAATCCTGCCCTGAGTGTCAACTCTCTGCGCCCTCACCCCATTTTCGTAGTCCAATTGTTCCACTGCCCATAATTGAAGAGCCTTTCGAAAGAATTGGCATGGATCTTATAGGACCCGTGGTAAAGTCTGCCCGGGGACACCAGCACATCCTGGTAATACTAGAATTTTAGACCCACTATCCGAAAGCCATACCCTTGCAGAACACCTCCACTACGACTATCGCCAGGGAGTTGGTCCATGTGTTTAGTTGGGTGGGGATCCCTAAAGAGGTCTTAACGGATCAGGGCACCCTGTTTATGTCCCGTGTAACCAAGGAATTGTGCAGATTGTATAAAATCTCCCATCTCCGTACCTCAGTTTACCACCCCCAAACGGGGTGGAGAGATTTAATAAAACGCTCAAAAGCATGTTGAAAAAGGTAGTGGAAAAAGATGGGAGAGATTGGGATATGTTGCTGCCGTACCTCATGTTTGATCGAGCATATTATCTTGATGCAGGATCGAATTGCAGCAGTCCTGCCCATGGTGCGAGAACATATGGAGCAAGCCCAGGAAGCCCAGAGAAGGGTTTATAATCTGGGTGCCAAAACCCAGACTTTAAACCAGGAGACAGAGTGCTGGGGCTAGTCCCCATGGTTGAAAGTAAATTCCTAGCAAAGTGGCAGGGTCCCTTTTGAGATTAGGGAAAGAGTAGGGGAAGTGAACTACAAAGTTTACCAGCCAGGGAAAAGGAAACCTGAGCAAATTTAACATGTGAATCTCTTAAAAACGTGGAAAGACAGAGAGACTTTATTGGCAGTGCCCACTCCTCAAGAGGAAAGGCTATCCATGACTCCGGATGTCCTTGTCACTGACGCAACAAAATGACGTTAAGGAATTTATCAGTAAGAATAGAGATTTTTTTCTCTCCCCTACCCGGACTGACCACCATACTACAACATGACATAATTACAGAGGTCCGCGTAAATGTAAAACCCTACCGAATACTTGAGGCTAGACGGGAGGTGGAGGCAAAGGAAATAAAAACCATGTTAGAGTTAGACGTGATAGAGGAGTCCCACAGTGCCTGGTCGAGCTCTATAGTGCTGGTCCCAAAGCCTGATGGCACTATCAGGTTCTGTAACGATTTCAGGAAACGGAATAACGTGTAAGTTTGACGCATACCCAATACCACGGTTTGACGAACGTGTGGACAGGTTGGGAGGTGCCCGGTACATATCAACTCTGGCAGATCCCCTTAATGGAGTCAGCAAAGGAAAAAAATGGCCTTTTCTACCCCCAAGGGGTCCTTCCAGAACAAGCAAATGCTGTACAAGCGAATGCCTGGAGGAGGTCAGATACCTTGGGTATGTTATTGGTCAGGGACTGATCAAGCACCAATAAGATTGAGGCAATTCAAAAATGCCTTCCTGGGGATTACAGGGTATTACAAGTGGTTCATACCCGACTTTGCCACCATTGCCATCCCTCTGACCGATCTGACGCAGGGGAGAGGGTCGGGCATGGTTAAGTGGAATCCCGAAGCCGACAAGGCATTCCAGAAGTTGAAACAGGCCTTTTGTGTACAATCGGTAATCGTGACCCCGGACAAAGGAGTTTGTTGTACAGACAGACACCTCTGAGGTGGGACTAGGTGCTGTTCTGTCCCAGATCAGACACAGTGAGGAGCACCCGGTTGTCTACTTAAGCAGGAAGCTTAACAGGCATGAGAGGAACTATGCCATTGTGGAGAAGGAGTACCTGGCTATCAAGTGGGCCTTAGAGGCACTGAAGTACTACCTTTTAGGAAGATTGTTTAGGCTAGTCACCAACCATGCCCCCCTGAAGTAGATGTGTGACAACAGGGAGAAAAATAGTCGGTGACTAGGTGGTTGCTGGCCCTACAGCCATTTAAGTTCACAGTGGAACACCAGGCGGGAAGACTCCAGAACAATACGGATGCCCTCTACCGGGTCCACTGTATGGTTGGGACAGTTTCTCAACTGCAGGAGCTTGAGCAGAGGAGGGGGATATTTGACAATATGCAAGGTGGATGCTACCTGTCGCCACGTATGCGTTCATTGGGACTGGTTTAAACAGAGTCCGGTCCGGATTTTACCAGCCACCATGGCAGGGCTGGTTCCAGTCCGGAGTTTGTGGTCCACTGGAGTGCACCAGCAGGTGGCTTAAATAATAATCAAGAGATCTCACTAAAGCTCTGACCTGGAAATCAGAGGGAATTTGAGGGACCTCTGTGTCTGTTTGGACTTTAAAAATACAAGGTTTGCAATTTGGCTTATGGTTTGTGGGTGTCGGGGCCAGCCCCACAACGCATAGTGAGGAAACTATTCTGTTTAGTTTAGCACCAGATGGCAAGGACTTATTTTCTGTTTTGTTTGTTTTTAACTGCAAACATTATTTTCTAAATATACCTGGAAAGCCACCAGATTTTAAAGAAAGTTGCCTGCACGCTGACTGTTTTCCTCAGGAAAGATGATCCCCACAAGCTAATCTCCCACACCTCTGATATTATCGAGCAGCCCACATTATGCGTGTGGTGGACTGGCATTGCCATGGCGATGCCAAACATTGGGTTGCCATGGAACTGGAAGACTCTCAAGGCACTGCACTAAGTTGGCCCTGGTTGACCTCTACTTTGCCCAGGGATATCAGTGTGTATCCCTCTCTCGGAAGCACTTTACTAGTTACTAGGGAAGTGTTTCATAATACAGCTATTTCTCCTGCCTCCTGCCCTTTGGTTCTAATTCTGGGCAACCCTGGCTTTGCTCCAAAATTACACAGCAAGCAATTCCTTTGCTTCAAAGTGCAGGGGTATACACATTTGACAGATTTCCTGTCCTCAGGTGGGACTTTAACCTTGTGGACCCCCTTTTGACTTCTGGGGAGGCATTCAGCTTCGATCATACCTCCATACGCTCTTGTGTTCACCAGACATTAATTGATCAGTAACCTCCTTTGAAATTCTATGTCATGAGGGCAAACCAATTCACCATAGTCTCTCTTTGATTTACTCATCTCTTGTCCGTCCAAATGCCGACTACTCTCCTCCTTTTCTAGCTAAATGGGAGTCTGACTTGGGTGTGTCCTTCACAAACAGCACAGGAGGAGAAGATCCTACACTTTGCACAAAAAATCCTATATGGCCCCCAGGTTCAAGAGACCAATAATAAACTACTCACCCAATGGTATCAGGTTTCTACTAAATTTAACCACATCATGCCTCAGACTTCCAGTGTTTTCTGGCATTGCGGTATTGAGCGTGGCACCTTGCTTCAAATTTTCTGGCAATGTCCAAAGCTACAGTCATTTTGGTGAGAAGTAACTGGTATAATTATACAACTCACCTCTGTAAATCACATGATGCCCCGGCGGCCTGCTTGCTGAACTTTCAGAGAGACCTATTAAGAAATATAAGGCATCCCTCACCATTCAGCTACTAAATGCGGCCAAGGCCTGCATCCCACTTCGTTGTAAAGATGTTAATCCTCCCACTCTCTCTGGTTCTCGAAGGTGAATGAACTCAGGGACATGGAGGACCTCACTGCCACTCTGTGTAACATTGAAGAGACCTTCTGGGACACCTGGAGACCATGGTAACATTTTGTTTTCACGGATGCTTACTTGCATTTTCACTGGGAGAGAGTGCCTGATCATTGTCTTTACCCTTGCTCATCTTTTCATCCTTCACCTTGCTATATCTCCACTCTTTTTCCTCCCCAGCCCTCCCACTTCCCATCCTCCCTGATCTACTGGCTTTTTAGTATTTACAGATATTTGTTACTAGACCCCTTGCTTTTATTTTCTCTGGTTATATCTAATTTGATGACAGCGTCCCGTTTGCTATATTGTGATCCAGGAGGTCTCAGAAAATCAGTCTACCTCTTCGTGTCCCTTAATCTTTCCCATCTTTCCCCAGGGACACCTCCCATAGAGTATACCTGTAACTGTGTCCACATTGTTCTTAAAGTGTTAATAAACCCACAACAGTAAAAATCAGTCTGTATATGTAGTAAAGCATGCTTGTTCTACTCACTGTGGAACCTAAGAGGTTAATCCTCTGCATTGTTTAAAAAGGCAGTTTGATCCTGCCTCCTCTGATCCTGTCCTTCTTCCACTGTCTCCAATATATCTCCTGATATTTACAGAGCTAGGGGACAAGCTGCACATGCTCAGTTTGGTGTGTATTGCTAGAGAGTTTTTTTTTCTTGATAGAGTGCATGTGATCAGCACAGGGCCAATCAGCACTGTCCAGACAGAGGGTCAGGGGTCTTGCAGCCTGATAGGACACTTGTGGGAGAATGAAAACTTCTCCTACAAGCTTTAACCAGACATTGATAAAAGTCACAAGGCTGTTCTAACTGCTGATGAGAAAAGGTATTTAGCAGTTTATATTTACTAAAGAAATTGCATTTCCATGTTTCTTTGTACTGTGGGAGACAATATATATTGAATGCAGGGTTTTGGGTTTAGTAACACTTTAAGGTTACACTGTTTTTCCAATTCTCTTCCTTTTGTCCCCATACAATACCTACGGGCTATATTATGTTTCCATTTCTCATAATTTGTCTGTATGACACACATGTGCTCTTTTATACCGATATTCAGTATTCTGTAGTTGCTGGTATTGTGTCTGCTGACTTTACTCTCTACAACTGCGCAAATACATAAATAAATTAAAAAAAGGTATCTACAGATGGTGAGGTGAGAAGGCAAGAGGCAACAATTACATAGTTACATAGTTATTCAGGTTGAAAAAAGACACAAGTCCATCTAGTTCAACCAAAAAAAAAACAAAAAAAAACATTTTATATATATTACCAAATAATCCCATATACAATCCTTCACCCACGGTTGATCCCACGGTTGATCCAGAGGAAGACAAAAAAACCCCAGCAAAGCGTGATCCAATTTCGGATTCACCCTGGATCAACTTTACCTAAAAATGTTAGTACCCAGTTATATTGTTTACATTAAGGAAATAATCCAGGCCTTTTTTTAAAGCATTCAACTGTGCTGGCCAGAACCACCTCTGGAGGGAGTCTATTCCACATTTTCACACCTCTTACTGTGAAGAAACCTTTCCGTATTTGTAGATGAAATCTTTTTTCCTCTAGACGTAAAGAGTGCCCCCTTGTCCTTTGTGATGACCTTAAAGTAAATAACTCAACACCCAGTTCATTATATGGACCACTTATATATTTGTACATGTTGATCATATCCCCCCTTAATCTCCTCTTCTCAAGAGAGAATAAATTCAGATCCTCTAATCTTTCTTCATAGCTGAGCTCCTCCATGCCTCTTATTAGTTTGGTTGCCCTTCTCTGCACTTTCTCCAGTTCTCCAGTTCCCCTGATAATTGATTTCATACAACTCGATTACATGTTACATTTTTTTCAAAGGTGCTGAACATCTTCTAATAGACATGGTGTGGTTCTGCTCACTCCGAAAGGGGATTAAATGTGCAAAGATTTTATTAAAAAATGTTACTTGACTTATGATATTTGACTTGATCAGTGCAACGTATGTTTTATAGACTATGGTAATAATCGGTGCTGTTTTGAATAATATATTTTTCTTTACTTGACTTTTTTATTCTTGTCGTTCTTACAGCATGAATGGAATATCAAAACCCAATGCCAAGTCCATATATGGTAAGTCTGATAGATGTTTGGAAAAATGAGAGCTCAATTTACTATGCCTGGAAACAGTAGATTGAATATGTGTCTAGTAATTTAAAAAAAACTGTTATCCATAAGTAAGCTTCTAGGCATGTACTGTAGCAGTCCAGTAATTAAAGGGGTATCAAACCCAAAACCAAAACTGTAATATATCAGCACATCCACGGGAACAATTGTTCTTGTTCGTAATTTTGTTTATGCAATTCTCAAACTTGTTTCGCTCATAGGGCAGTCCATTTATTTGAATGGGCTGCCCTATGCGCAATTGTCACACCAAAGAAGGTTAGGGACTTCATTTTAGCCCCGAACTAGGAGCGATTTTACACCCATGGTTTGCAGCAATTCCCGTGCATTTTGTTGTGATGAATGGCACTCAAATGCGAGTTGCGTGTTTTGCCATGATTTGGAATCACGGCGAGAATTGCAGTATTCAGTTAGCAATTCCAAATCACCCATATGTGAATGTGGCCTAATTAGCCAGAGTGAAAACAAGGGAAAGACAGCCTTAAAAAGAAACTAAAGCAGTAATCACACCTAAGAAATTGTAAGCTGCAATATAATAAATATATGTTTTTAGGTTTAGTACCACTTTAAGCAATTATAATATTGGTTAAGTCTGTCAATATCAAGATTAATATTTCTGCAAATTGGTAAATGCACTCTTGGTACAGCGTTATAATTATCTGCAGTAGCTAAGCACAGGGAGTGAATATCTCTGTGTGGCTCTATGCTACTTTAAGATCTCATTTATACGTATTCTGTAGAAGAATGAGAGCACCATAAAGCTTTTTTATTTCACTACGTATGGCAATTAACAAAATACCATGCATTTTGAGGGTTCAAACCTCCCTCTTCATCAGAGATAAAGAAACATGACATAAATATTAAAATCCAGCTATGCAGAGCTACATATGGTAGTCAATAGAGTTGAGCGAACACCTGGAAGTTCGGGTTCTGCTGGTCCGTCCGAACCTCGGGACAAAGTCCGGGTCCGGGTCCGGACGGAACCCGAACGATCGCACGGACAACGAACCCCATTGAAATCAATGGGGACCCGAACTTTTAGGCACAAAAATGGCTGTAGGAAAGTCCTGGAAAGCCCCAGAGGGCTGCAAAAGGAAGTAAAATGGGGGTAAGGGTAGGGCAAGCACCCTACAAAAAAATGGGGACAGGGAAATAACTTTAAATATTTTTAAAAAAATAAAAACATAAAAAAAGCAAAAATGGAGTTGAATGTGGATCATCTTCAAACTGTGTCTGAAAAGTATTAATGAACGGTAGAAGCCATATAACTGTTCTAAAATCATCTTCAAACTAGGGCAAGTGCCCTACAAATAAATGGGGATAGG
>BLSH010090524.1:100364-117080 GCA_018402905.1 Glandirana rugosa
TTTAACAGGACGTTCTATAAATCCTTTACCACTCGGAATCTACTGAGACTTACCCCGAGAAAAGTTTCTTAGTATGTTTTACGTCGGGGGAGAGTCATATGGTACTTTTATAGTATCGTGTTTACGTGATTGGAAATATTCAGCGGACCTGTCTGATGGGTGTATTATTTTCGTGTTTTTGTGTAACTAGTATACTTCAGTTTTCCACATGACACGGTTAATTTGTTGGGTTGTTATTAATATCCATGTCCCTGACATAGGAGTTTAGTTAAAATAATGATAATGATTATGTGGGTAGTCTGTCCAGGCGACTTATAAAGGTTAGTGCATTTGTGCTATGATATTTTCATGGTATACTGAGAGGGGGCTGCATTTTGTATGATTCTTTGAAAAGAGCCCCATTCAGAGTCATCTAAGGCTCACCATTTCCTAAATATCTTGCAGGACAATTTTATGGGTCAGTTGGTGAATGCTAAAAATAACAAAAAGTCTGTGCAAAGAAAATTGACTAAATAATAATATCAGCAATGGAATGACATCTAAATAGCAGCTAAGCACAATGTCTAGCACATAAACATTAAAAACAATTAGTCACAAAATGGTGCAGCGCTATAATTAGTAGACACAGTTCATGAGTCCATATACATTGATGAAAATCTTGCGTAAGAGGATAGGTCCCACCAGCCCTGATAGAAAACACTCCACCAATCAACACATTGAGTACACCACTCTTACCATCAGGTTTGTGACCCCCTGAATAAGGGCAGTCAATCGCACTTCAATTACAATAAAACAGCCTGGGGTTGCCTCCTCACCAACGTTCCAAACTCAGGCAGGAATGATACACCAAGTCAATCAGCCAGTTAATCCATTCTAGCTTGTACAGGTGAGGATTTCAGGTCATCTGTGCCCAGTTTTATCACAAAGAGTTAATGAGTAAGAGCTTTAGGGATATTCTCCAGGGATAAAACTATAATTCTGCCACTTTATAAAACCCCGGTAAGGCCCCATCTGGAGTACTTCATCCAGTTCTGGTGACTGGTTCTCAGAAAGGATATGCTGGAGCTGGAGCAAAAATGTCCTCAGGCTATCAATAGAGAAAGGGGCATAAAGTCTCTCTAGTTCTCCAGGGGATGTACTTAGCTCAACTCAAAAATGAGCCCATTGGAAAAAGTGCAAATGGCCAATAACATCTGCCTTGTGGGGCGAAAAAAATTGCCCACTTACCCTCAGAGGCTAGTCAGTGGTCTGCACTCCATTGGTCACTGCAAAGAAAATGCCGATGTCTTATTCAGTTGAGCTCACGGCCATAAAAAGATGCATGTGCAATAGGAGCCCAAGCGTGTCTCCTTTGTGTGCCGCATCATAGGATATGACGCGAATACCGTCCAGTGTGGGAAACACTACTGGGCGGTAATGAGCATGTGTGGCCGGGCCAAAAGGAATTCCCAAAAGGGGAGTGCATGGCCACCCCCAGTGTAGGTCACGGGAGGGAGTCATGCACGCCCCCTCCACCGACGCACAGATGGGTGGCAAATGCCGGAAAAGGGGGTGGACTCCCAGACAGGTCCAGGGCAACCCCCACATTCAGTCAGCCACACAGGACCAGCCCCCCGCTCAGAAATGCGGGGAGCCTTTGTGCACCGGGCGGAAGCATCCCGGGCACAAGCTGCGAGGCTCCCTCTGGAGTAGCAATGGTGGTATTGCAGGAAAGTACATTAAAAACATGGCATATAAAAGAAAACGGGCACATTGATAGATCATAGAGTTTCAAGGGGACAAGGAACATAAGCAATAATCAAAAAACAGCAGCAACAAGAAAAAGACAGAGAAGAAGTAAATACCCCAATGAATTATATATATTAGCTAAAGGATTTAGTTAGTCTAAATAAATAGGCCAATAGGCATCGTATGGACATTGAACCATAAAAACAAAGGATGCACAGACAAGGGGAAAGGGAAATGGACATGTAGGCACTCATAAGAATAGTATGTCTATATCTCCAAAGATCATTGAGCAGACCAGGATATAAAATGTCTCACATATAATCAATTAATGTTATTGCATATATTACTATTTTTCACAGCCTCCAGATGAGAAGCCTTCTAAAAAAGGATGGTAGCTTTGTCGGTTATTGAGGCCCGGGGGCACTGTAGCCCCAAGCTCCTTAATCCAACATGCTTCCCATTGAAGTAGCAATTTATTCCAGTCCCATTCTTGCACTAGTATGTATTCGGTCGAGAATTAGTGAATTTTTCAGTGGGTTACCTTGAGAGGTGCAATTCCTTCATCTCTGGGAATCCATGCAATGGTGTTCTATTGTTCATGTGATAAGCCTGCTTTGAATAATCTTAAAGGTACCTTCTAGCTATGTATGATGTCGCCCCTGTGATATAATTCATCTGGAAATATTCCTAAAAAACTCTTTCATGCTCTATTATAGAAAATTGCATTGCCCGTCCTCAGAAAGGATATGCTGGAGCTGGAGGGAGTCCAAAGGAGGGAAACTAAATTATAAGGGGATTAGAAGACCTTACTTACGAGGAACGACTGCAATCGCTAAATTTATTCTCTCTGGAGAAGGGACGCTTGAGAGGGGACATGATTGCGATCTATAAATACCTCAATGGGGATCCCAGCATAAGAAAAAAACTGTTCAGTCTCAGGGAATGCTTAAGTACAAGGGGACACAAATCCTAAACTGCGTAGGGGGTTCTTCACTGTCATGGCAATAAGGATGTCAAACTCTCTTCCACAACTGGTAGTGACTGTGGGGAGTATGGATATATTTAAAAGACTCTTGAATATTAAAGAGTACAACATACAGGGATATGGGCATTGACAAACATACACCTACACAGGTTGAACTGTATGGACTATTGTCTTTTTTCAGCCTTAACTACTATGTAACTATGATAATAAATGGAATAAAATCCTAGGAACAAGGAACAATGAGGAAGAATGGGAGTGCTTTAGAGAGCATATTAAATAAAGGTATTGGCAATGAGAAGGCAATGGTTTTAAATTCATTCCTCTCTTCAGTTTTCACAAAGGAAAAGGGGGGATATAGTATTCAAGACTGCAATGTTAGTAATGCATCACAGAATGTATGCTTGTGGCTAACAGAAGCCAGTGTCAGAAATAGACTTGAAAAACAAACATAAATAAATCACCAGGACCAGATGGCTTACACTCAAGAGTCCTTAAGGAACCCAATCAGGTGATAGCTAGACCGTTGTTCCTAATTATTATGGACAGTTTACTGACTGGAGCTCCCTGGAAATGACAACCAGTCAGTCTAACATTAATAGTTGACAATTATTTAAGGGGATGATAAGGGACCATTTCCAAGAATTTGTTGATGAAAACAGTATCATTAGTAGTAATCAGCATGGATTCATGAAGGGTCCTTCTTGCCAGACAAGTCTGTTAATATTCTATGAGGAAGTGAGCTGCTATCTAGATAAAGGTAGGCCTGTGAACGTGGTATACCAGGATTTTGCAAAGGCATTTCATACAGTCCCCCATAAACATTTACTTTATAAACTGAGGACTGTAGGTATGGACCATAGGGTATGTACCTAGATAGAAAACTGGTTACAGGGGCGTGTTCAAAGGGTGGTGATAAATAGTGACTACTCAGAATGGTCTGGTGTGGTGTGGTAGGTGGGGTCCCTCAAGGATCTGTCCTGGGGCCAATTCTGTTTAATTTACTCATTGAAACTGGAAGAGAAGTGGTTTAACCTTAAACTATGTAGAGGGTTCTTTACTGTCAGAACAGTAAGGATGTGGAATTCCCTTCCACAAGAAATGGTATCAGCTGGGAGCGTTGATAGTTTAAAAAACTATTAGATGGGCACCTTAACGAATGCAACATACAGGGACATGGGAATCACTATTGAAATAAACTCATGCACACACCGCAGGGTAAACTGAGTGGACTTGTGTCTTTATTCAACCTTACCAACTTTGTAACTCACATGGGCAGCTGGAGGGGGGTGGGCCATAGTTTTCTGTGCTTAGCTGCGACTAATGCCGCTTCTGGACACAGCTACAGTCTGTGCTTTGGCCATTTGGTATGTGGCCAGAAACTGCAGATATGCCATCCCTGGAAGCACACTGTCAGCGTCCAGGGTCAGTTGGAGGTTCTATTCACATGTAACAGCAACTAATTGTGAACAGCGATAGCTGTTCCCACACACTGCATGCATGCAATGTGTAACTCTATCACTTGTGTGAATGTAGCATATTATGGAATAGCAATAAGAATATTGAGAAAGCATAAGGCCTTCACACTTGCCTGAAGACCTATATTAATGTTATTTAAGAGACAGGGATGTCACCCTTTTTGAACAAAAGAACAATATGAATTATTTGAAGATTATAGATTATAGATCTAGTGTTTTTTATATTATCTAAGATACTGCATATGTAACTAAGTTCTGTGATAGCCATGGGTGTGTGAGCAGGAAAATCATGCAATGTGTTTTTCTCCAATGTATTTACACACTGTTCCCATTCACACAGGGACGACTTGTGCTCCGACTTGAGTCGCCTCAAGTCACCCCAAGTTGCTTGACATTTGAAATCCCATTGAAATGAATGGGAACCATCTTAATGTACACTACTGAGGTCGGAACGACTTCAGAAAAGGTTCCTGCACCACTTCTAGGCGACTTCTATCCGACTTATGCCCATAGAATTGAATAGAAGTCGTCTCCAAGTCGGATCCCGCATCTAAATGACAGCAACTTTCCAGTGAAAAGAAAATAATTTATCCAGGGCAACCCCCTCCCTCCCTGCTCTGATTGTCCACAGGCAAATTCGCCTGGCATGAAGTTGCGTTGTAAGTCTCCTGAAGTCGCGCTGAAAGTCGTGATGAAATTGCCTAGCAAAGTTGAGCTGAAGTTGGGTTGCCCCTGTGTGAATGTAGCCTAAAAAGTCAGCAAGAAATGGCAAGTGAAAGAGGCAATGGACTTAGGCTCGGTTCACACCTAGACGATCCAACCTCAGGGGCGACTTTGCTAGGCCAATTGAATGCTACTTCAAGGCGACTTCAGCGTGACTTTGGGCAACTTACAATGTGACTTGAAGCAACTCCATGCCAGGCGATTTTGCCTGTGGCCAATCAGAGAAGAGAGGGAGGGGGGTTGCCTTCAAAAATTATTTTCTTTTTCCTGTAAAGTCGCTTCAATATAGATGGGGGATCCGACTTGGAGGCAACTTCCATTAAATTCTATGGGCACAAGTCAGATAGAAGTCGCCTTGAAGTAGCACAGGAACCTTTTCTGAAGGCGACTTCAGTAGTGTATATTAAGATAGCTCCCATTCATTTCAATGGGATTTCAGATGTCAGCGACTTGAGGCGACTTGGGGCGACACAAGTAGGATCGCAAGTCGCCTAGGTGTGAACCGAGCCTAAGTAAACATTTCAAACAAAGAATTTCACTTGATTGCCCACTCATTGAATTCTTCAGAAGAAAAAAATAAAGTAAGCTTTTTTTCTTGTGTACAATAAATGTAGCATTTAGCAAATTATGCATCCTAGATAACAGCAGCATTTTTGTATCACATTCACAACCCCACACTTAGATGGTTTTTGAGGCTTAGCGGCATGAAGACACCTAGGTGCCTTTTTCACAGTCCAAAGGTTCCAACTTTCAATAAGGTATCTATGACTTCCTAACCAAGTACCAAAACCTTTTGTTGTGAGTCACTCAACTCCAAAACAGCAACATACGGGTCACAGTGTAAATCCTATCTGGTTTTATACCCTGGGGCAGTTTGTCCCAACACATAATCTGTAAGGCAGCCTGTGGGTGTGGCCTACTCACCCTACACACAGGGGATATTTTTCATGTACATGCTCACTAATGCCTAGAACCAAGTGGGGCCACATTCATGTGAGCCATACATCTTGTGCTGCTGTCTAACAATGGGAGGATTCCTACTGTGAAATAATGTTCTCTTTCACAGTACATGTGCTGCACATGTTATCTTCCAGAAGGTAGCATTTAGAGGAGGACATTGTCGAGATAGTGTCCTGCTCCACCAGTCCAGCTTTTCTCTGCCACCTCACTCTCCTCCCTGCACTAAAAGCAAACCTCATGTGTGTATTATTTGGTCTTGCATGCTGTGGGGCACTGACCACTAGAGAGGAAGCCAAAGCACCAATCACCTCACTAACAGAGGATCCATCACCCATGTCTGATACCACTTTCCCGCTGTCTGACTGCTATTACATTCCCACCAGTTAATGGTTACTTGTAGCAACTACTTGCTTTCCGCCAACTCCTTTGCTGAGTTAACCCTTTATGATGACCTTGAGTTTCTTTTCTCTTCAACCCCCTGTACACTCACAGGTCCTGTTCTTTTGGATACGCCATGTACCTTCATGCACCCCTTTAGAAGAACTTCAGACCAGGTATTTAGCAGTTGATAAACTTCACTGAACAGTTAAGTAGTACAGTCCAATCGCATAACAAACAAACTGGGGGCATGGCCTGGCACCGGAGCATGATGACTGCTTAGTTAGAGAGCTCTGACACTCAGGACTGCCAACAGAGCTATATTCAGCGGATTGACTTCTCACTTCACCAGCTGAGATGGCAGGGAAAAGTCCACATGACACCGGCATCCTGGGGGAACACCCAAAACAGCTCAGCCAGAACATTCCGGTGCTCCTCAGACCGCCACATACAGGGACTCAGGCCTCAGCACAACCGTCAGACCGCAGCATTGCATAATGCAGCGGCCCGCTGACACCACCAGAGCACCTGAGCAGCGCTGTACAAGTGCCGCAAGCATCTCCATTTCTCAGCTTGGCAGACCTGCAGGCTGTCGCACTGGACATCAAAAGCACGCTATCCGTTGCCATATGGAATCTCAAAGCTGATCTCAGCGGGGTAGCATCCAGGTTGGACCAAGTGCAGCAATCCAACAGGTACAGAATGTGACCAGCGTCCATGCACAACATTTGATCGAGACGCACCGCCATCTTGAAGATATTGACAACAGGGGTCGCAGGCGCAATCTTCGCTTCAGGGGAATCCCGGAATCGGTGGAAGGCTCCCAGGTACAGCAAACGATCTGGGCGATATGTAATACCCTCCTAGGCAGACCCCCTGACATACCCGTTGATATGGAATGCTTTCACAGGGCACTTAGACCCAGAGACAGGAACACTGACCCCCCTAGGAACATTATCTGCTGCCTAGTAAGCTTCACCCTGAAGGAAGATATATTGCGACAAGCACGCAATGAGGGCACCCCATACAAATTTTCCAGGACCTGTCGGCTACCACTCTACAGCACAGGAGGGAGCTTAGACCTTTACTGCAAGTCTTGAGAAATAGACATATTGTATACCATTGGAAGTTCCCTTTCTCTCTGACGGCTCCGGCGGGCAGCAGAGCAGCTTCGCTCTGCACACCCTTGGACTTGGTAGAATTCTGCGACACCCTGGGTATCCCAAGAATGACCATTCCTGACTGGTACAGCACTTTCATCCAGCCCGACCCTTAGATTTCACTACAAGCAAGTTTGACTCCGCGGTCAGAACTCCATAGGCAAAGACGCCATAGGTCACCCTCCTATTCATCACAAAGAGGCCTGGACGACATCACTGATTGAGATCCTGGGGCATCTCCGTCTTCCATATGGCGGGAAACGAATGCTTAAGGGGAGAGCCCGGCACCTAATAGGCCATCCCTGTTCATTCAGTTTAGTACAGTTCAGTTGTTTGCAAGAGTTGGCCTTCAGTTTTATGGTTCTGGGACCCTTCTGCAATGCACTTTCCCTGTTTCCCTTGAGATCTGTGCAGCATCAACACCACATACCCCTTCCTTGAACTGGAGATTACCCCCGCAATATGCACAATCCTACAGACAATTGGCAAAATGCAGGAGCCCTAGATATCCCTGACTGAGGACCCGATGCTCTTTACACCAATTTGGAAATGTAGATACACCAAGACGCATAGGTGCTCCAGCCCACCTTCCTCACAACCGGTGACACCAATCCTCATTCCACACTTGATGCGATGGTGAGACCTATCCTAAGGGCAACCCTGCTTCTTCTCCTACTGGTCAAAAAAAATGCAGACGACCTAGAACTGTTAGAGAAACTGATACAAGACACCCGCCTACAGCCCGTAAGACAACACTGAACACTTTTTTTTGTTAAGTAAGCCAGATCTCTGCGGTCTTCTAACCATGACTCCGGACAGGTAATCAGTTTCTATGTCTCCAAGTATGTGTGAAATACATCCCCCATACGGGACTGTGTGTTGGGTGGCCTGAATTTACTATGATTTTTTTTGATTAGATTTTTTTTTTTCCCTGCAAGAATTAGTCAACACAACTATTGTCTTGCAGACCAAGGGGACACTCTTCCTCACCTTCATAGCTGAGGATAGATGCGGAGGGTGGGCACTGTACAGTATTATACTGTATTATGCTGAAGGGTGTGGGGTAATGTGATTTTGTTATTGTAGGGTACCTTGGTTCGGAACAAGATTTAGATACATCAATGCTGTCCTCCTGAGAGACAGGGCCCTCCAATCACACACACTTAACTATAAATCAGAGCCATCTAACCTAAGGGCTCCAGATAAGGCTGAATCTTCTAAATTAATATTACAATAAGCTGCCTACATATGCACACTGTCGCTTGTTGCGTTGTTCAGTCATGACAGCCGTCAGTGCGCCCACCCCGGGGTGTAACTCTCGGGATCATAGCGACAATTGCCACCCAGATTTTGGTCCCGGGGCACACACCCAGGGACAAGGGACTCGCGGCGGACCCCCAGTCAGCCATCCCTACAGTACGCCAAGGCTGGGCCCACACATGTAATTGACAGAGCGGGAGCCTTGAGGGGCCCCACTCTCTCCAATGTCCAGAAGTTGGCCCTACCCCCATCGGCCCCCCTAAATCCAGAAGTTAAATGTTAAATGTTGAAGTCTATTCATTATGTTAAACCCACCTGAGTTGGCAGTCCTGGGCTGTTGCAGTCAGCTAGTGGTTCGGTACAGATCTTCTCTCCCACATCGAGGTGGCTGGATCCTCCTTGAAACCTCTGGCTCTCCAAGCCCCAACCCACTCTTCTTTTAGGTGGATTAGCAGGACTGCTTCCACCTCCAGCAATTTGACTTAGTCGAGAACTCACTCTCCCTAGAGGACCCCCCACCCAAGTTGGACACCTTGCATCACATTTCTGGTCAAGTCTAGTTAACCCCTGTCCTGGGACCTCTCCCCACCCCTTGCCCCCCTTCCCATACCCAACCCCCATCTATACCCCTTAGCCCAAGTTGTAACCTGAGCCCCCTATCCTTCAGTGCCCCCCAGCTTCCTCCGCTACCTAAATTCTGCTCCCAGCCACAGAAATTACTAATCTGAACCGCATAGACATATCGAATCCTCCCACACGATCAGCTCCTCTCTCTCTAAAAATATGCTCACACAAAGTAAAAGGGCTAAATATCCCAGAAAAACAAAGTAGTGTTCTTGCTGAAGCCCACCGGCTTAGAGTACAGGCCCTCTTCCTGCAGGAAACACGCTTCAAGGCTAGCGCTATACCCCGTCTCCACAACCACCGATTTCCCAGGGTGTTCCACTCCGCCTGTCAGGAATCCAAAACAAAAGGGGTAATTATACTGCTATGGAGATCATTTGATTTTGATGTCACGGATCAACTACTTGATCCAGAGGGCAGGTCTATATTCTTAAAGGGCAAATGGAACAACAGGCCTTTAACACTGGCCAACATGTATTGCCCTAACATCAAGCAGATGGCCTTCATAAGGGAGGTCATTATGAAACTTACGCTGTTCAAGTCAGGACTGCTGATTCTGGGAGGAGACTTTAATGTTCCCTTGGATCCATTGGCAGATACTTCCATGGGCACTTCGACCATGTCCTTCACTGCCCATAGACAAATTAAACTCCAATTAGCGTCCCTTACCCTACATGATACATGTAGAATTCTCTATCCTCGAGACCGTGACTACACTTTCTATTCCTCGCCCCATAGTCGCTACACGAGAATAGATTATCTCTTCATCCAACAGACAGATCTAAAATTCTTCCGCCACGCCTCCATTGAGAGTCAATACCTGTCTGACCACCATCCCATCACGACGACCCTGGTTTTCCCAGACACAACCACCTTCACGGAATTCTGGAAGCTAGGTGTCTCTCTTCTTGCAGACCTCAGCAATATAGAACCCTTGAAGCAGGAGATTAGTGAGTTTTTTCACTGCAACGACACCCCTGGGGTCTCCCCTATGACCCAATGGGAGGCGCACAAATGCATCATTAGAAGACTGCTTCTTTCCTTTGCAGCACGGAGGAAAAAAGAACACCTAGCTCTGGTGGAAGACTTGACCTCCAATATTCGCTCCTTGGAGGCACTCCACAAACGTTCCCCGGCAGTCGAAACTGCACAGGAGTTGGCGAACACCCACATCCTCCTGACAGATGAACTATACAAAAAGGCCCGATGTCGAATGACTCTTACCCAATGACTGTTCTATGAGCAAGGCAACAAACCAGGCAGACTTTTAGCCAGGGCGACCCAACAATGCAAATTGACCACCACTATTCATCACATTGTAGATTCCTCAGCTAAGACGCACACTAAAAACGAAGCAATAGCCCAACAATTCCAAAACTACTATAGAAACTTGTACAACTTGCAATCGCAGGATGCCGATAAGGCCAGATCTCCTAAGCGCTCTGACATGATCCAAGACTTTCTACAGCGCTATAGCCCCACAGCCTTATCAGCAGCTGACTCAAAGGCCCTCGAAGCTCCCTTGATATCAGAGGAATTCCTAGCAGCACTAAAAATCATGAAACCAGGCAAAAGCCCAGGACCAGATGGTTTTACGGCCGCCTACTATAAAATTTTCCACGACCTTCTGACACCTCACTTCCTCAGAGCGTTCAACTCCCTAGGCTCCACTCCTTGTAATTCAGCACGTCTATTAGAGGCATACATTACGGTTATCCCCAAGGACAGGAAAGAACCCGCCAATGTTACTAGTTATCGCCCAATATCTTTACTCAGCGCAGATATTAAGCTTTTTGCAAAAATGTTAGCAACTCGTCTCTCTCATCATATACCAACATGGGTAAACCTGGACCAAGTGGGGTTTGTCCCTGGATGCGAAGTCAGGGACAACACCATCAAAGCCTTAAATTTACATCATTGGCTCACTTCCTCTGGACAGGAAGGATTTTTCCTATCTATGGACGCGGAGAAGGCTTTTGACAGGGTCTGGGATTACATGGAGGTGGCCCTGGGATCCATTGGACTTGGGTCTCGCATGCAGGCGTTCATCATATCATTGTATGCGAATCCCAATGCAGAGGAAAAGGTAAATGGACACCTGTTAGACGCCTTCTCCATCCACAATGGTACCAGGCAGGAATGCCCACTTTCCCCCCTACTGTACATCCTTACCCTCAAACCCCTACTACGCTGCATCAGGGCCAACCCAGATATAAAGTGGATACACGTACACGATCTGGAGTTTAAAATAGCGGCATTTGCAGGCGATGTCCTTCTTTTTCTATCTACCCCGCTGACCTCTCTGCCCAATCTTCTACCAGTCCTTGAGCACTTTAGGGTTCTCTCAAACTTAAAAATAAACTACACAAAGTCCTTCGCATTAAACGTCTCCCTCTCCTAAGAGTTGGCCCAACAATATCAACTTAACTTTCCTTTCAGGTGCAAAAAGGATGCCGTTACCTACCTGGGTATCCAATTACCAGCCAACTTGTCAGAACTCTATACTAGGAATTTTGTATCGGAGCTGCAAACCATCAGGCAAGATATCCAGAAGTGGGAAAAATCCACCATCTCTTGGTTTGGTCACGCGTCCATCCTCAAAATGACGGTTCTCCCACGCCTTCTGTACAAACTCCAAACCATACCAATACGCCTCCCTCCCTCCTTTTTCAGTACATATAAATCTATCTGTAAGACCTTCCTCTGGCACAACAAACCCACAAGGATAAGTTGGAACAAATTGGTGTTACCTAAGACACGGGGGGGGATTTGTTTGCCTGACATCCAGCGCCACTATTGGGCTGCACATCTAGGCCAGATTGTTGACTGGAAAATCCACTCTCGATACAAGAGCTGGGTGACCCTGAAAAACCTAATGGCAGGAGTGGGCTTTGCGTTCGGCCCCCTGGGTGCAAAGGAAACTTCTCCCCCCCATCGGCCGCAGAACAACCAATCATTAGAGCCTGCTCCATATATATTATCTCAGCCCATATCAGCCCGATTACACCCATTAGGGACAACTCAGACTTTACCCCAGGTCTCTCTAAGAAATTACTACAGGCGGAGTGGCCACACATGGAAATCTTGGCTAAACATTTTTTCATTAGGGGTCGGTTTCTGAGACAATCCGAACTAGCGGAAAACTTGGACACAGACCATTTCCCATTTTGGCCCTATTTGCAACTTAGACACTTCTTAGATGATCATGCACGTAAGAAAGGTTTCACGGGAGACCTCACACTTTTTGAGTCCCTCTGTATAAGCCGCTCCCCTCAAAGTCACGTAATCTTCACCCTATACACTAAAATGTTCATAGATCCCACAGCAATTGTGCACGCAGAACGCGCCTATTGGGAAAATGTCTTAGATACTGAGATAGATGAAGACAATTGGGACCAAATCAATCTATACATCCACAAAGGATCTCTGATTGTTTCCGTGCAGGAGAACGGTAATAAACTAAAAACCCCAGACTTAGTACACAAATTCTCCCCCACTGTCTTTGAGAAGGGCACGTTCCTCCATATTTGGTGGAGTTGCCCAGTTTTGCAAACTTACTGGCAAAAAGTCCATGAAGTAATAACAAAGGTAACCTTCCTCCCCCTGGATTACTCCCTGGGACAATATCTTCTGCATCTGACTAGAATCTGACTAGAATCCGAAAGAGACTATACTACAGGGCGGTTGCAATGCACCTCATAAACGTCGCTAGGATGTGCGTTCCGGTCCATTGGAGATCCGCAACCCTGCCCTCTATGGCCGAATGTTTCGTAGAATCAACCGGGTGGCGGAGATGGAGGAGCTGATCTACATTACTCTAGATAAAACTACACAATATACACTGGCCTGGGAAACATGGAACACCTTGAAAAATTTGCAGTTATATCAAGATTTCCTTGCCCAGAAATCATAACTTGCCTGGTCGATACGGTAATTGAATACTTTTATGTTCAACCCGGGATGAATTGGTGGCTGGTTTGACTTACCCTGGCTGGGGGGCACTGGAGGGAGAGGGTAGCCGGTGGGACTTACACCTCCTCTCCCATACTTACCTCAAGCTATACCCATAGTAGCACCCTCCCCCAAAATAGTCCGAGCCCTTCTACCCCTTCGTCCCCTCCCTCCCTCGTTTTTGTGTTATGCCCTCTTTGGCCCCTTGAGACAATTGGCAAAGATGTAACCTGGACTCCCACTCAGGGGGGCCACGGTTAGAGAACACCCTAGATAATAAATGTTTAGTTGTGTACAACCCTAAACAAGTTTCTAAGATAGGATCACTGAGGCCACCTTCAGCCTGGACTTAATGCTTGAAATGATACAAGTGTGCACTGTAACATGGATACACCAAAAACCTTCCTAGTCCTCTGTTTCTGTTACTTTCCCGAATTGTGTAAAATCTAGATAACCCATGATTTACAGACTCTCATTGGTACTTCATCATCTTGCAGTCTCTATTTCCTTTAGTTGTATATGATACATTCTGAATGTGTTGACTGTATTCCCTGTGAAAACCTTAATAAAAATTGTTTATGGAATAAAACAAAAAAAAAAAAAAAAACTGCATTTGTTTCTTCCTAACTTTCTAAAAGCAGACTGCCCAGTGCATACCTTCCCAATGTAAAAGTCCTTAAAATCGGTGATCCGGCAGAGTCCCAGTTCTAGGTGTGCTCCCCTTGAGGGGGCTTTGCAGGTTTCTCTGTGTTATATCTTGCTTCCGGTTCTGGTTCCACTTCCCATCCAGGCCATGGCAAAAAGCGCTTGAACAGAGGTTTCCCTCTATTTATTGACAACACAGGATGGAGGGCAGAACCCAGAAATGCCCATGGAAAAACTTAGCCTCGCTTAACCCCTTCCCTTCTGGGCAGCCTGAAGAATCATCTAACTTCCCACAACGAACTTGATTCTTTTTTTTTTTTCGTTCAACCAGATGGCTGAATGAAGAAAAAAGGAATCATGTATGGCCTGCCAAGTCATTTGTTTGTGTGCAAAAGAATCATATGAATATTTGACAATAAAAGCAAGAACAGTCAGGCATACCTGGACTCTAAACTCCCAATAACCAGTCTCTCTATGTATAGAACAGAACTACTTTTAGCACTGTCACATGGAACAAAATACAGTTGTTGTCTTTACAAACACCAGCTGACATTGAGTCTTTGCCATATCACTTGAAAGTTTCAATGCACTTAAATGAACAACGACAGAGGTATAAAGAACAGATATACAATTTTCAGCAATCTTCAATTAAAAAAACAAAACCAAAAAAAAAAAAAACCAAGATGTGCACAGTGCAGCTTAATGTATCTGTCTGGTAACGTGCAGTGTTCTGTAAAACAAGTTTTACTATGTGTCTATGACCAATTGTGGGTTCAGTAACCAACATGAAGATTTTCCAACACACCACACCTCCTAAGCCACACCTCTTTTGCATTGAAAGCTTGGCTGATATCTATGGAAAGGTACAGCTAAAAGTGGCATGATTTCAGGGCAACAGGAAGCTGCATATGGTTATCATTATTGTTGATGATTATATTATTAATATATTGAATCATTTTTTTATTAAGAGTTTTAAAGAATTAGAGGTAATTCCAGCAACATAGCAAAACACTCATATACCTAGAGCAGAACATTTAGGCCTCATGGACACAGAACATTGGACATTTTTACAGCTGCTGTTTTTGGCTTCAGACATTTTTTTCTACAGTCAATAAACTACCCATCATGTTATCCTATGTGTCCTTGCACACATAGGCTGTTATCAACAGTCAGGTAGTACAGTGTGATGTAATGGTAAAAATGGTCATAACCTCATTATCTAATCAAGCAGTATATGCAATAATCTCTACCCTAGTATGGTAGAATAAACATTTGAAAAGTCCAGGAATTCAGTAGACAGAAGATCTAATAGATACGTCCATTGTATGTAATGATACACTTGCATTAACATCATTGAAAGCAAATAATTCTAATACCTGATATAAAATAACGTGGAAAAAGAGAGGTATGCAGATCGAAAGAGAGCAGGAAAAGAGAAAGAAAGCAGAAAGGAAATAGAAAACAAAAAGGAGAGATAAAAAAAGATAATGGGAAGGACAGGGATGGCCAGTACACATGGGAAGACCCCAGAACAATTGAATCCTCAAGTTTTAGCAGAAACAAAGAGGTCAAGAGCAGAGGAATATCTGAAGTGGGACCACACCATCCACATGAGGTCGTAGGATTCAGACCCGTCGTCATCCCATGCAATCATACGTTCAACCTATTCTATCTGGTTCACTTCACAGGCCAATACAGCCAACAATGGGGCCTCAGCACAATGCCCGTGTCTGACGATTTCAGAATGGGCTGCCGTAATTAAAGTTTCTAATTAAGCTCTTAAAATAATTTGTTTACAGGGGCCTGGCAGCATGGATAACATAGTAATCTGTTCATTCAGGAATGTATTCCCAACCAGTTTATCATATAAATGTAAGATTTTATCCCAAAATGGAAGAAATATCGGCACGTACCGCAAATATATGTCATATTGCCAGGGCCCAGTAAAAAGTGCCAGCAAGTGTCTGCGAAGACTTTTCGGGAACTGGCTGGAGGATATTCTGGGGTCACGGAGACCATTAAAGCCTTTACTAATCTTCTTGTCATAAGGCAAGGGGGGTCAAGAATGTCTGGTGAGTGCGGACCTTCAGTCCACTTGTTACACGTGGTGTTTCCTCTCTTTGGGGCTTAATATTGGAGTAACTTGTGATTACTGCAGGAAGGATTCCATATATTGGATGCCACAGAGGACTTTTTGGGACTTTGTACTTCAATTACCACTTCAAGGATTTCACTTATATGTGTTTGTTTTATAAGATGTAGATTTTCATAAGGCATAGAATTTATTTTTGAACACATCAATATATGTTACTTTCTTTAGAAGCAAGCTCTGTTTTTTGCATAGAGTACATTACTCTTGCAGACTATATATCATTGTTTTAACCACAAGGTTTGGAACAGCAGCTGCAAATACTAGATCACTATTTAACAGGTTTATAACGATTTTCACTAGTGGATTTATACTTTGCCCTTAAGTGTAGCATTGCATGAACTGTGAAGGGCATAAGGTCTTTCGGGGGTCGATGAGCTGGATCAGTCCAGGGCAGGGAGGTGACCTCAGGGGAGAGGAGATCATTTTGCAAACAAGTCCACAATTTGGTGGAGGCACCGTGATACCAATAGACCATCCTAATCGGAGGCTGCATGGAAATAAAGCAACAGCTGGGGCAAAGAAACCCCTCTCTAATTTGTGGGTAACAACAGGATTGTGTGATGAATCCTGGGTTTCTTGTGGTGCTAAATAAAGGCCTGAATAGTCTTATTAAGGGAACGAAATGAATCCTGGGGTTGGGGTAGCAGGAATAGCTTGGAAAGTATACAATAGTTT
>BLSH010090524.1:168418-178418 GCA_018402905.1 Glandirana rugosa
TCTATCGTTATATGTCCCGGGTCACCGTAGTTATCTATCGTCATATGTCCCGGCTCACCGTAGTGGTGTATCGTCATATGTCACCGCCGAGGGGTTGTTGTGGGGGGTACGCGTCGAGAGTCAGTACACCCCCTCCCCCCAAGACAACGTCGTGACTGTCGTGGGAGTGAGGGGGGTACCCCCCAGACAGTGAATGGCGACACACACCACCCGGCGCCCGTAGTAGGAAGAATCGCATCCCGTCTGACGTCGTCGTTGTCCACGAAGAGACAGACACCGACACGAAGGGGCAGGAATCACGTTCCGTAGGTTATCCTAGCGGACCACGAAACCGGTTAGCCCTTTGTCTAGAATGCAGAGTGTGCGCCCTGATCCCATCCAATTGTGTGACCATAGCGAATTAATTTTCGCTATTTTCACACTGCAGTAACTCCCCGCCAATCAGGAGCCCGGTCTGTGAGATCTGTTTCCCGATTGGCCAAAGCACCAGGCGATCCTATTGGATGCCTTGCACTAAGGACGGGGAAGCACAGCCACAGACAGAGAAGCACCTGTTGCTGCTGCAGTCTGCCCTACGCTAAGAAGGATGATGCCCGCGGCCCACCACACACAGCGGTAAGTGACAGACCCCCCATGGGGGGAGTGAGGGTGCTGTCAGTGCTGCAACAGAACCCCCCTCCCCCACATGACTGAGAGCTGCGCATGGGGGGTGTTGTTGGGGAGCCGCCACTGTATACTGCTATGTGGTGATGCCACTCGGCCCTGTATACTGCTATCTATTGATGCCACTGGGCCCTGTATATTGCTATCTGGTGATGTCACTCAGCCCTGTATACTGATATCTGGTGATGTCACTCCTATGCTCCTGTATACCGCTATCTGGTGATGTCACTGCTATGCCCCTGTATACTGCTAACTGGGGATGCCTGTATATGCCCCTACCTGGTGATGCTGTATACCGCTATCTGGTGATGCCTGCATACCCCTATCTGGTGATGCTGTATACCGCTATCTGGTGATGCTGTATACCGCTATCTGGTAATGCCTGTATACTCCTATCTGGTGATGCTGTATACCGCTATCTGGCAATGCCTGTATACCCCTATCTGGTGATGCTGTATACTCCTATCTGGTGATACTGTATACCACTATCTGGTGATGCCTGTATATACCCCTATCTGGTGATGCTGTATATCACTATCTGGCGATGCTGTATATACCCCATCTGGTGATGCTGTATAGCCCTATCTGGTGATGCTTGGCTGTATACTCCTAATACAATGGGTGTAATCTACAAGGGGTGGGGCTTATGAGAAATGGGAGGGATCAAAAAGGAAGGGCGGGGTCTGGCACCCCCATCCTAAAATTTCCCCAGCCGCCACTGGCTACGATGCAGAAGCTGGGCTTCAGACCCACGTTCTTATCATGGGTACAATTACTCTATAGCTCCCCCCAGGCTGCTTTCAGGGAGGCAGGTCAGGTGTCAGAATCCTTCCCACTGTTTAGGGGTACTAGGTAGGGGTATCCTCTGTCCCCCCTCCTATTCGCGATTGCCATCGAGCCGATGGCTGCTTTGATCTACTCAGACATGTTAATCGGCAATCGGCAATCTGCAGGAAAAAGTTATGCTCTATGCAGACGACACTATGTTGCTGCTGGGTGACACTGGAGGTTCCCTGGAGTGGGTTATGACTGTAATTAGTTAATCTGGTGGATACTCTGGCCTGACTATCAATTGGACCAAATCATCAATTATGCTGCTGGACGGGGCGGGGGGGGGGGGCATAGTGGAGGATGGGGTAGACACTCTTCAAGATATACCTATTTCTGTATCCTTTAAATACCTGGCTGTTTAAACAACACCCAAACCCTTGGACTACATCTCCCTTTACCTATCCCCATTGTAGGGGCGAATTCAGGACAAGGCTAAAGTGTGGGATAGGCTCCAACTCTCCCTTGTGGGAAAAGTTAATCTTATAAAGGTGATTTTCATGCCACAATTACTATACGTACTTCACAATTCTCCTATGGTCATACCTCTCAAACAATTCCGTATTATTAATTCCATTTTCCGCACCTTTCTGTGGCAGTCCAGGCCCCCTAGAATTAGGCTAGCCCAACTACAGAAGCCCAGGCATGAAGGTGGTTTGGCACTGCCCAATCCATATATTTACTATGTGGCCGCCCAGTTGCATACTGGACGGGGGGAAGACCAGGTAGACCCTACGCTTGCCCTCTTGAGACATGTGACAGGGGTGAATGATGTGGCGGAAGGTTTGGAAAGGTCTGATATATAAGTCCAACAAGCTGTTTCCTACTTTTGTTCTCATGTAAAAGGTCTGAAGCAAGACTCGACAGCTGCAAGATGTACTAGATATGGTATAACGGGCACTATCCAGAGTTACAAACACTATCCACTGGGCCCAGGTGGAGGCAGTATGGGGTCACTAGGCTATCCCAGGTCTTTGCAAATGGTACACTACGTTCATTCACAGACATGCAGACTACATTTTGCTTTCCGTAATCTATGTGGTTTCAATATTTACAGTTGCAACATGCTGTTAAGGCACAAGCTGACAGAGTCACATGGGAACTTTATCCCTCCCCTGTATTCAACTATGTGGTGGAAGTGACATACTTCAAAGGGTTCATATCCAGGTCCTATTGTATTTTATTGACTTCTTTTCTACAGGACTTTCCCTCCAAGGCAGTTGATCAGTGGGAGATGGATGTTGGTGAATTTGCTGAGGAAAAGTAGGAAGAGGTCCTACAGGCAGTGCCTCTATGCCTCTAATGCCTCTATGCTCTCGCAGTACCTCCCAACACCTGACCCAACTCTACATTGTATTGAGGGTTCACCTGACGCCAGCAAGACTATTTAAGGTGGGGCTAAGGGAGAATCCTCAGTGCACTTAATGCTCCAGAGATCATGGTGATTTAATCCACCTTCTGTGGTGCTGCCCAAAACTACACCTTTATTGGGTTGGGTTGATCAACACCATCAATAGATTATTCCAGGTTACTATCCAAGTTGACCCTAAACCCTGTATTTTGTGAATTTTGGATGACCTCCCCATTGAGGACATTCTTAGCACGCTATAGGCAGGGCTCTATTCCAGGCCCACAAATTGATACTCAAGCATTGGAAGGATACTGATCCACCTTCCTTAAAAGAATGGATTACTCAAATAAGTTATAATAAGTGATACCCTGAAATTAGAGAAATACATTTTCCAGCACAGGGGGTGTGCAGGAAAATTTGATAGACTGTGGGCTCAATGGCTGGTTACCCCGGGACTCTCCCCTGTGGAATTAGTCTTAAACCGTATATTGCTATGAGTTACTGTTAATCACTATTAGTATAGTATAAGACTTCTAATGCCAGTGATAATATCTGTCCCTGATATAATAGGTTGTGATCTGTTCAGCTTGCAGGAAATGCTCTGTTTTGTACATTTACTTTCATGGCTCACTGATGTATTCCTAATATGTGAATTCTGGAACATGTTTCTGAGTATTGCTTTTGTGTTATTTTTTTTTTTTTTGCATAAACAATTTATTAAGATTTTCACAGATCATACAGTTAGTACAAATAATACGAAGGGAAAAAAGAAAGAACAGAAAAAAAAGGGGGATACAAGAAACGGGTTTCATGAGCTTACACAGTCCAATAAGAGATGGTAGTATATCAGTATCAGCAGTGTAATGGCTGTTTAAATCGCATGAAACCCTAAACAATAACAAAGATCTTAAAGTCTTATTAGAAGAGCCCACATCAGGGTTTGCAGAGCATAAAAACATTTACACAGTAGAATGGTCAAAGGGCACATAGGGTAGGGCCCTCTGCAACTGGGAGTCTGGGTTTCTCTGGCTCCATTCATCCAAGAGGATGAAGGGGGGGGGGTGGGCTATAGAGGGGAGATAGGTAAGGTAAAAGTAGAGAAATAAAGAGAAAGGGAAAGGAGTGAGGATATCCCCAACTACCCTTTCCTTCTTCTACCCTCCAGCCCAGGAAAGTGACTATCGTCCTTGGCGAGGCTTAAATTTAGTTGATAAGGTCTTAAAATACAATTTCTTCTAATCGGGTTATGTGGTCATTTGTATGAGATCCTGATATTGCTGAGAATTTTTAAAAGTCGTCCAATCTTCCCAGGTCACTGTAAACTTTACAATTTTATTTAAGGATATATGAATCAGCGCCTCCATCTCCACAACACGGTTAATTCTGTGAAACCATTCGGTCATATTGGGTGGTGATGTGGACCGCCAATGGACCGGTACACACATCCTAGCAGTGTGCGTTGCAACCGACTTGTAGTACCGCTTCTTCGGAACTTCAGTCAGGTGTAAGAGCTATTGTGCCGGGGAATACTCCAGCGTCGAGGGAGGAAACCTTTGTTACTATTTTGTGTACCTTTTGCCAGTAGGGCTGCAGGGAAGGGCAGCCCCCCATACCTGGAGAAATGAGCTGCCACACCGCCAGCAAAGGACTGAGACTGGGTGAAAATTTGTGGATTAGGTCTGGTGTTCTATACCAGAGTGTTTTTAGTTTGAAGCCGTTCAGGAACCCTTTGTAGATGTAAAGATTGATCCATTCCCAACTGTCCTAATCTATCTCCGTGTCTAGTATGGTTTCCCAATAGGTGTGGTCAGAGCACAGGATTGCTGTGGCGTCCCTAAACATTGAGTCGTGTAGCGTGGAAATTACATGGCTCTGGGGGGATGAGCTGGAGCAAAGGGACTCCAAAATGGTGGGTTCTTTTGCAAAACTCTCCTTACGTGTTGAGTCATCTAGGAAATGCCTGAGCTGCATGTAGGGCCAAAAATGCGAACTTGCCCGTGTTTGACATTTCCGCCAGTTTGGATTGTCTCATGAACTGGCCTCTGCGGAAGAAATGCTTAGCCATCTCTATGTGTGGCTATTCCGCCTTCAGGAAGGCCTTAGATAGGCCTGGTGTAAAATCTGGATTTCTCCTGACTGGGGTGATGGAGCAAAGTTGAGCAGATACTGCATACACGGAGCAGGCACTATTAAATGCATGAAGAGTGGGGCCAATAAGTGGGTACATATTTCCAGTGGATCCAAGGAATATAGCGTAGCTCTCTACCTGCCATCAGGTTTTCCAGGGCCACCCAGCTCTTATATCGGGTATGAACCTTCCAGTCAATGATTCGGGCCAAGTGTACCGCCCAATAATAGCGGTTAATGTCTGGTAGATCAATCCCTCCCTGTGTTTTGGGTAAAACTAACTTTGTCCAGCTTATCTTTGCAGGTCTGTTGTGCCAAAGGAAGGTCCTACAAATGGACTTGTATACACCAAAGAAAGAGAGTGGCAGGTGTATCGGTAGGGTCTGGAGTTTATAAAGGAGATGTGGAAGGATTGTCATTTTGAGGATGGACGCCCGTCTAAACCAAGAAATGGTGGCCTTGTCCCACTTCTGAACATCTTGCTGTATACTATGAAGTTCGGCTAAGAAGTTCCTGGAGTAGAGCTTAGAAAGATCTGCTGGGAGTTGGATGCCTAGATAGGTAATGGCGTCCTTTTTCAACTTAAAGTGAAAGCTAAGTTGACATTGGTGTGCCAGATCTGAGGGTAGGGAGACATTTAGTGCAAAGGATTTAGCGTAGTTGATCTTTAAATTAGATATGGTCTAGAAGTGTTCGAGGACTTGCAAAAGATTGGGCAGCGATGTCAGCGGTGAGGAGAGGAAAAGGAGGAGGTTGTCTGCAAAAGCCTCACGGCAGTGTACCCGTATCCCTCTAATATTCGAGTTGGCCCTAATGCAGCGCAGGAGGGGTTCCAAAGTAAGGATATAAAGTAGGGGGGAGAGGGGGCATCCCTGCCTGGTACCATTATGGATGGAGAAGGTGTCCGACAGATGGCCATTTACTTTCACCTTAGCTTTAGGGTTAGCATATAATGACAGGATGAAAGCACGCATGCGAGGCCTGAGCCCTATCCAACCCAGGACTGCATCCATGTAATCCCAGGCCACCCTGTCGAATGCCTTCTCTGTGTCCATTGATAGGAAAAAGCCCTCTTGTTGAGTAGATGTGAGCCAGTGATGTAGATTTATGGCTTTGATTGTATTGTCCCTGGCCTCTTGTCCAGGGACAAATCCCACTTGATCCAGGTCTATCCAGGTTGGTATATGTTTTGATAATCGGGTAGCCAGAATTTTTGCGTATAGCTTAACATCCTCGCTAACCACTTCAATATCAGGCACTTAGAACACTTCCCGTCTAGAACAATTTTCAGCTTTCAGTGCTCTAACAATTTGAGTGACAATTACTCAGTCATGCTACACTGTATCCAAACAAAATTTTTATCATTTTCTTCTCAAAAATAGAGATTTCTTTTGGTGGTATTTAATCACTGCTGGGTTTTTTATTTTTTCCGATATAAGCAAAAAAATAGCGAAAATTTAAAAAAAAAACACTTTTTTTTTTAGTTTTACTGTAAAATTTTGCAAAAAAGTAATTTTTCTTCATAAATTTGGGCCAAAATGTATACTGCTACATATCTTTGGTAAAAATAACCACAATTAGTTGATATTATTTAGTCTCTGTGAAAGTTATAGAGTCTACAAGCTATGGTGCAAATCACTGAAAATTGATCACATCTGATCACACCTGATGTGGTGACGGCCTATCTCATTTCTTGAGACACTAACAGGCCAGGACAGTAAAAATACCCCTCAAATGAACCCTTTCTGTAAAGTAGACATTCCAAGGTATTTAGTAAGATGCATGGTGAGTTTTTTCATGGTTTAATTTTCTCCCACAATTCTTTGCAAAATTAAGATTTTTTTCCCCACAAAATTGTCATTGTAACAGGTTATTTTTCTCACATGGCATATGCATACCACAGATTACACCCCAAAACACATTCTACTACTCTGAGTATGGCGATACCACATGTGTGGGACATTTTCATAGCCTGGCCACATTGAGAGGCTCAACATGCAGGGAGCACTATCAAGTGTTCTAGAAGCATAAATTACACGTCTAACTTGTTGACTACCACCTATTACACTTTTGAAGGCCCTGGAGCACCAGGACAATGGAATTACCCACAAAATGACCCCATTTTGGAAAGCTAACAACCCATTGCATAATCTGTTAGGCATAATGAGTCTTTTGAATGGTTCATTGGCTGTTTACCCTGATCGGGAAAGTGCTGTGTCCGAGGGACACTCGCCCCCCCCCCCGATCGCGCGGGCTACACAAACGTGATCGGCTGTGATTATACACAGTCGATCATGTGGTAAACAGCCAATTGATGGGGGTCTTTCCCTTCCTTGGGGATAACCATATCGTATGCCTCCAGCAGTCGTTCCGAATCACAGGGGTTGGCGCATAGCGAGTTAAATGCTCTAAGGAAGCCTGGTGCTAGGAGATCAGGGAAGGTCTTATAATATTATGCTGTGAAGCCATCTGGGCCCGGGCTTTTGCCCGGTTTTGTGGCTTTTAGTGTCGCCATGAATTCCTCCGATGTCAAGGGAGCTTCAAGGGCCTTGGAGTCAGATACTGACAGGGCTGAGGGGCTATAATGCTTTCAAGAAGCCCTGAATAAGTTCAGAGCGCTTTGGAGACCTTGTAGGTTCTACATTCCCTGCCTCGAGATTATACAGAACGCTATAAATGTTTTGGAACTGTTGGGCTATGGCTTCGTTTTTAGTGTGTATTGTGGAAGCCAACTTACGCTGTTGAGCTGCCCTAGCCAGTAGTCTACCCTGCTTATTACCCTGTTCATAGAATAGTCTTTGTGACAGGATAGTACGGCGTCGGGCCCTTTTATATCATTCATCCGATAGAAGCAGACGCGTTTCCGATAATTCCTGTGAGGTTTTGGTTGCTAGGATGCGCTTATGTTGAGCTTCAAGGGTGCGGATCTTGGAAGAAAGAGCCACCACCAAAGCTTGGTGCTCCTTCTTCCTTCGTGCTGAGAGGGAGAGTAGCTGTCCTCTGACAACACACTTTTGGGCCTCACATTAAGTCATGGGAGAGACCCCAGGGGTGTCGTTGCAGTGAAAGTATTCCCTGATCGCCTGTGTTAAGGTGGCTAAGTTGCTAGGATCTGCAAGAAGAGATGCGTCTAGTTTCCAGAGTTTGGTGGAGGTAACTATTTGTGGGAAAACTAGGGTAGTCATGATAGGGTGATGATCTGATAGAATCATGCTCTCAATCGAAGTCTGTTGGAGGTACGTCAGGTCTGATTGGGGAAAGAAGATGTAGTCTATCCTCGAGTTTCGATTATGTGGAAGGGAGAAAAACATATAATCTCTGTCTCGAGGATAGAGAGTTCTCCAGGTGTCATGTAGAGAGAGGGAAGCCAGTTGGAGTTTGATTTGGCGTAAGGCTGCAAAAGAGAGGGATGAGGTCCAAGTGGAAGTATCCAACAGGGGGTCTAGTGGAACATTAAAATCCCCTCCTAAAATCAATAGTCTCAAATTAAACAATGTGAGTTTCATAGTGATCTCTCGTATAAAGGCTACCTGTTTAATTTTGGGACAGTAAACATTAGCCAGCGTTATGGGCCCATTATTCCAAGAGCATTTCAGGAAGACATACCTTCCCTCTGTGTCTATTAGTTGCTCTGAACTATTAAAGTCAAATGACTTTGAGAGCAAGATTGAGACCCCATTTGTTTTAGAGTCCTGGCAGGTGGAATGGTAGACTCTGGGAAAATATGGGTAGTTATGCAGATGTGGTACTGATCCTGACTTAAAGTGTGTTTCCTGTAAGAAGAGGACGTGTGCTCTAAGTCGTGCTTCAGCAAGGAAACTACTGTGCTTTTCTGGGACATTTAGTCCTTTAACGTTAAGGGAACATATTTTCAGAGAGAGAGGAGCTAAGCGTACAGGTAGGTCTGTCATGGCAACGTCAAATAAAGTGGTAGCTCCTGAACTGATGCTTTGTAGATGGCTGAGTGAGTGTGTGGGTGGGGAGAACAGTTAGAGGGTGAAAGGGGAGGGAGAGGGCAGCTAGTTTAGACAAGGAGGGGGGGGGGAGAGAAGAGATAAAAGGGGGTGTGGGAGGGGAGAGGGCTGGGGATCTGTGAGGCATCACAAAGACTAGAAGCCCCTAGGGTAAGGGGGATTCTCAGATAACCTACTGGAGGTGGGAGCAGGCCTGCTAACCCACCTATGTGGGGAGGGTAAAGGCAATAAGTGGGGTGGGGAGGAGCAGGTAAGTTTCAAAGGGGAACCAGCCACTTTGATGTGGGAGAGAGAACTCCGAAACAATCATTAACTACGACAGACCAAAGCTGCCAAACGATGAAATAACAACAAAAGGAAGAGCTTTAACATTCAAAAAATGGAGAGTAGAGAAGAACTAACCCCCAGAAACTGAGGGGATGGTCCCCATCCAAACCCCCCCATATGCATAATCACATATAAAGGAGAAGTTCTTTTTAGCGTGAGGTAAGCTACTCGGGGTACCTTGGGATATACCACCACTGGGATACCTGCTAGAAGAGTGCCTTATGGTAGATAACCTTGGCCTTGCGGCCTGAAACTCTGCATCCAAATATGTGTACACCCCTGGCACCCCGCAGATGTGCTTAAAAATAAAGTAACACAAGGGGTTAGTCACACACAACATATCAAGGTATACATGGGCACATCATGCCCTAAAGAGTTTAGTCCCCCTTTTATACACTTCCATTGGGGAGAAGCAGGCTAGTATGGAGACAAACCACAGTCTGCAATGAGTTACCACTAGGTTAAACTCAGTACAATGCTCAAGTAAGGCCTTCCTCCTCCGAGGGGAGGAAGGGTAGCGCCGTGACCAAGTGGACAGGGTGTTGGGATGTAACTGTATAAGTTTCATATAGCATTCCTAGATGATCCATTTGGGGCAGCTGTGTCATGTTGCCCTACAGCAAAGAACAGGTTGCCTGTCCACTTATTTGGCAGGGAAGCTATAAGTGATCGGCCTTGTTTAAGATGGTCGACCATTTATTGGTGTGCCTCAATCAGTTTGCTTGAGGTG
>BLSH010090524.1:182474-195245 GCA_018402905.1 Glandirana rugosa
GAGTACGGACTCAATTCGTCCGACATGTGGAAGTCAAAAAAAAAAGGAAGTTGGTCCTCCAACTACTTACAATTGTGAAAAACTTCTTCTTTTTTATAGAAAAATTAAAAGAATACTTCATCCGGGGTTTTGTCGTAGTTGGGGTCCAGTTTTGTGTACACTCAAAGAGTCTTGTCTTGTATGACGTAAAATAGTGGAACAACTTTAGGTGTTTGGTCGAAGGAATGTCTCACCTCTCGTTACCAAATACTAGATGAGTGTTTGGACTCTATTGTCTGTTTGACCGACTACAAACATGTTTAAACTTTACATTTCTGAAGTCAACAGGAAAATTAAAAAGATATTTTTTCTTCTTCAAAAAGTGTTAACATTCATCAACCTCCTGGTTGAAGGAAAAAAAAAACTGAAGGTGTACAGCCTGCTTAACTCAGGCATGAGATTTGGGATAGAAATCTCTGGGTTTGTCAATGAGAATAAAAGGTCATCTGTATATGCACAGACTTTATGAGCTAGAGGTCCTAAGAGGGGATGGGGGGCATCCCTGTTGTGTTCCTTTTGCTAGAGGGAAATCCTTGGACAGGGTCTCATTTAGCCACTTTCTCATATTGTCTGCAAAACCAATATGTTGTAAGGTTTAATAAATATGAAAAAGTGTTGTGCATGCCAGAAAAAATAAACTGATAATGTAAAACAAATAACCTCAAATGATCTGTGATGAAAATATATCAAATCATCAAATGAAATCAATTCACACTCAGTGCATTAGAATAGTTCAATAAGAGTAAAGTACACGTTTGCTAAAAAAGTGCATAATAGTCCATATCAAATGATAAATAAGGTGTCTAGTTTTTTTTCTTCAGTGTGACAGCATATAAACAAATGGTGTACTTCCACCCAATCGTGACACCTCAGTGCTCCCAGTATTTTCACCTCAATGAGTAATCAAATACACATTTGATTACATATAGAAATCCTCAACCATCGATGTTTACCCACTTGTAATCCTTTTCAATTGGTTTGGATATCTTCTGGTGTTGGTCCCTTTAAGACTCGTTCATCCATATGTTAGGGTGAAAACAAAGTTACCTCCCATAGTGTAATATTGTCAGTAAAAATTGTTTTATTAAAGAGGTAACTCTTATATCAGAAAAGCAGTAAAAATGTCCTTGGTATCATATACTCAATATAAAAAGACCTCCAACACATCACTTCTGGTCTAGGATGCCCTACGCATTACATCACGCACATGTGACTTCATCAAGGGAGTTCTTATCTAATGTTGTAAGGTTTGCTTCAAGAATTCCTAATATAATAATATAATATAATAATATAATGTAATATGTATATATATGTATACAATTTTTTTAATCAGTTTTTTAATACTAGTCACAATTGTAACATTGTATCATTTTGGTCTCAGTCTGTTGGAGCGCAGGGAGGTTGTGTGAAGTTGTGACAGCGTTAGCTAGAGGTGGATTCTTCCATCCGTCATCTTGCAGCCAGCCCAGTGCTCCTTGGGGGGCTATTTAAACAGAGAGGGTAGCCCAAAGGGGTCAGCTGAGGAAGGTCCCTCAAAACCTCCTTTTGATGCTGGACATCAGGTGGACTACACCATTCATCGGCCAGCCATCCTGGGAGTGAGGAAACCTAGGCACATCATGCATGTCAGATTGTCAGAGCAGCTTCCCACCCATCAGCCAGCAGCAAAGTGATTCAGACTCTGTCTTCGGTGGCTTATCCATCCATCCAGCTGCATATGTTTAGGACAGTGCTGTTACTACAAGCTCATCCTTCCCTTTGTTTTTACATGTGTGTTTCTCATGCACTTTTGTGAGTATGCATCTTTTAGCCCAGGTTCACACAGCTGTGGGTCAGAAATCGTGCAAGTTCAGTAGAACTTGCGCGATTTCCAACTGGCAATGCAGTCTGACTTCGGGGACGATTTGACAGACATGTGCGGGTTCATGCACAAATGTCTATTCAAATCGCCCCTGAAGTCGCCAAATGTAGTACAGGAACTACTTTTGGGAATTGGTGCAGAGTCGCAAAGCCAGCGCCACACACCGATTCGGACAGTGCCTGTTGTACAGTCATCAGCACGGAGCCATCCATCATCATATTGTCCTTCATCTGTTACTGGCAGTAATTCTGGGAGGCATTCACGGCTGCTGTGCTGTTCCCCCTCCCGGCAGTGACCTATAGGGGTGCACGGAGGACGATCCATACTGGAGTCTCCACTGCTGCTATACATAGGATTATCAGTGAGATCGCGCAACACAGGATTGCTGGTGAGATTGCTCCATGGGACGCCGTTCCCTCCATTGAATTCACACACCACTCAATGCATCTGCTGTGTTTTGTGTTTATGCTCTCTGCTTGAAGCTCCTATATAGTGCTATCCAAGAGGGTTTTCATTGATATCCCCAGCATTTATGTGCCAATCAGTCTCTCACTGCTACACAGCCTTTTAGTGGCTTGCCCACATGACTCTTACACTATATTGGCTGGCATATCCCCCTTGTTACTGAGACTCTACATCTGCCTACTGTCCACTCATCAGCATGGAGCCATCCATCATCACATTGTCCTTCATCTGCTATTGGCAGCAACTCTGGGAGACAATCACAGATATTGTGCTGTCCCCCGTCCCAGCAGTGACCTACCCCCCAGCTCCCCTTCCCTCCCCCCTGTGTGTGTTCCCTACACATGTTGTGTGGCTGGTGTGAGTTACCCGGATCAAATGTTTGTTCTATGGCAACATTGTCTTGAACAATTTTAATTGTGTGATGTGATCCTTTACTATATGGCATGTTATTACTGCCACATTTTTTGAGTATCAATACATTTTTGCATTTTTGTATGCTGCAGTGTGTTCCCTTTGAAGCCGGTTCCTGTCTGGTGGTGATCTCACATCCCCAGGATCCCCTATACCTTTCCTTTAGTCTCATGCCCAGAGCAGAGCAGACTGTGAGTGTACAGTAATAACAGTTGTGGTACATTACAAATACAGTAAAGCTGCACGATTCTGGCCAAAATGAGTGTTGGGGTACCAGTGAGGCCTGCTGTTCTGACTGGCTTGCAGCGACCCTGTGTCTTTTAAGGATCCAGTTTGAGAATAATCTTAGCGTTATGAAAAATACACACAGACAGACAGTTTGGATGCCAAGATCATTCTGACTTGTATTGTTTGGGTCAAACATCTTATAGTCATTATAAAGGGCGTTACAAAGTTAATGATATTCTGCAACACATCACCTTATAGGTTAACAATTATACAAAGTTAATCCAAATAATATGAGACTATAGGTTTAGTAATTATCATAGATAAGAAAAAACTCCTCCTTAAGAAAGGAGGGGGTCTTTATCCAGAGGCCTGGAGCTATGGGGTTGTGCTCCTAATTATTGTGACTGGTAGTACCAAGTACATGGAATTTAGTGATTGGGATGGTAGATGAGATCATCTCTGTATGTGTAAACTGTGAATTCTGAAATGGAAGAAGGGGGTGGGGAACGTCAAGACTGAGGAGAAAAGGATATTTTAAAATGGAATCCAGAAGACAAAATGGCGTTTCAGTGTTTTCTCTGCATCCCCCCCCCCCCCATAATGAGAATCACGATTTTTTTGCTTAGAATAAAGATCACGATTCTCTCACGATTCTCGCGGCGTAATATATTAAATATACAGAAAAATTGGGCTAACAGCACTGTTTAGGTTTTTGAAAGGGTAATTTTTCCAAAAAAATTGCGTTTAAAAGTCCGCTGTGCAAACAGCGTGTGACATAAAATATTGCAACAACCACCATCTTATTCTCTAGGGTCTCTGCTAAAAAAAAATATATAATGTTTGGGGGTTCTAAGTTGTTTTCTAGGACAAAATAATGGATTTTTATTTGTAAAGAGCAAGTGTGAGGAAAGATTTACTCTTTAAATGGTTAAACCAAACAACTATACACGGGGAGTTCACTCAGACTTCAATGCTTTTGAAGTAAAATTACTTTGTATCTTTTAGTGTCTTTTATCAATGATGACTCAGAACTTGGCTCTCTGCCCAGACTTCCCCTGAGACTCAAGTCGCTCCGACTTGAAAAGCCTTCAGGCGACTTGCATTCACTTTTATTACTGTCAAGTCGCGCTGATTCGCCCCGCAAGTCGGACCCCATTAACTGCACTGAAAATCGCGGTAATTCCCAATGGAGATCGCAGGGGGGGTAGATCGAGATCGCGATTTTAATACGATTAATTGTGCAGCTCTAAAATACAGCATACCTGAGGCCTCCCCTCAGACCGTCTGTCCAGAGCACACTGTGTAACTGTGCATTACAGGCCTCCTCTGACCACTGTCAGTGGCATCCAGGGCACTGTGGATTATAGACCATCCCTCAGACCATCATCCAGCACTGTGCAGCATTACAGGCCTCCTCTGAACCAGTGGCAATGGCATCCAGGAACTGTGCATTACAGACCATCCCTCAGACCTGAGACCACCATCCAGCACTTTGCAGCAATATAAGCCTCCTCAGACTACCGTCCAGAGCACTGTGCAGTATTACAGGCCTCCTAAGACTGTCCAGAGCAGCTAAATCTGTATCTGCAAGTTTGTTCAAACCTTAATACCATAAATTATAACATATTATATTTTTTTTACTGCAGGAGTATATAATGAATTAGTAAGTTCTAGAGAAATGCTTAAATAATGCATTACAATTTGGCAGGAGATTTTAGTTGACTAAAATACAATGACTAAAATGGGATAATGGCATTTTAGTCAAAGACTTTGAGTAAAACGGGACTAAAACTAAAATGCCATTTTGGTTCTAAGACTAAAATTAAAACTAAATCGAAATTTGCTGCCAAAATTAACACTACCATAATGTATATAACAAGTCGTGAGAAGTTTTAGACCCAAATAGATGAGTGTCTGGTAAAGGAGGAGCATTGCAACAGATTTGCAAGAAGGCTTTCCACTATTCAAAGTAGGTATACATCATGTTATACAAAGTGAACCTTTCAGGCCTGCATACGATAAAACAATTAAATGGTAATACATAGTGAACATGTAAATGAACAATAACCCAAGCTGTAGCTGATCTGAGTTGTGAATTAGCAAACTAGTTAATTATTAACAAAATAGCTTAAAGTGGATGTAAATCCACCACACAGTATTCTGAACTAATGGCATTATTGCAAAGCTTTTATATTTAGTAGCCTCCCTAGTGACATCTTACCTTCCAGATACCACCCCCTTTAGAGCACAGAGCCTCGCAAAACTCTGGTTTTCATGGGCGGGTCAAATCTGCGGCGCCAGATGGGCGAAGCCGTGACGTCACTAGGCTCCCGCCCACCGTTACTCTCCCCTTGTGCTGGCAGCGCGCACAGGGGACACAGCGCGCTCTGGGCAGAAGCGGAGCGCACTCATGGCCCCCTGTGTCTCCTGCATACATAGACATTGACAGTCAGGGATGATCGGTGCGGCGAGGGACAGCTGTGAGCACCAATCTCCCTGCATGGCTTTTCAGCAGACAGGAGGGAGAGAAGGAGAAGTGGCTGATTAAAAAGCCATGCAGTGAGATCGGTGTGAGCAACTGTTCTCCCCGCTGCACCGATCATCCCTGACTGTCCCTGGTGCCTTCCTCCTCCTCCAGCCCCCCCATGTTCTCCTCCACCACCCCCTTCTTCTCTAGCCCCCCTTGGTGTCCTCCTCATCCAGCCCGCTGTGTCTTCCTCCTCCACCCCCCCTCGTCCTGCGCAGCCAGCTTCCCTCCTCTACTCTCCTGTGGGCTGGGGGGGTGATCTGTCAGGATTGCAAGTGGAGGAAGGGACCGGTAAATATGTAATTTACCAGCCCCTTCCTTGTCTGAATGGGATATATACAGAGCGTTTGTTACTGACCGCTCCTATGTCCTGTGATAACTGAGCAGTCAACTGTCACTCTGCTTCAGTTTATGAATGGATGGGAGCCGCTGTCTCCTGTCCATTCATCTTCAATGCTGAGAAAGGGACTGGGGAATTTGTGTCTTCAGTCCCTTTCTCTGTTCCAAAGGGGAGATGTCAGGGGTCTGTTTAGACCTCTAATATATCACCAAAGCCCCCTCAAGGGGGCTGATAAAAAAAACTACAATAAAAATTACAAAATTAAAAAAAAGATACAAAAAATAAAATTGTAAAAAAGATATAAACTACGGACATCTCCCCCCACCCTAACGACACGGTCCAGAGCCACAAATAACAGGATTGTGAAAAAGAATGAACAACAAGTTAAATTGTAAAATAAAATACATAAAAATGAAAAAAACTACTGACACTGCCCTACTGAGACCGTCCTCTGCCCTACTGACACCGTCCTCTGCCCTACTGACACCATCCACTGCCCTACTGACACAGTCGGCTGCCCTACTGACTCCATCCGCTGCTCTACTGACACCATCCGCTGCCCTACTGACAGCACCCTCTGCCCTACTGACACCGTCCACTGCCCTACTGACACCGTCCACTGCCCTACTGACACTGTCCACTGCCTTAGTGACACCATCCACTGTATAGTATACAGCTCACCATCACAGGTGGGGTATATTGCAGCAAGTAACACAGTATACAGCCAGTATTACAGTATGCAGCCAGTAACACAGTATGCAGCCAGTAACATAGTATGCAACCAGTATCCCAGTGTGCAGCCAGTAACACAGTGTGGAGCCAGTATCACAGTGTGCAGCCAGTACAGTATGCAGCCAGTATTACAGTATGCAGCCAGTAACACAGTATGCAGCCAGTATCCCAGTGTGCAGCCAGTATCCCAGTGTGCAGCCAGTATCCCAGTGTGCAGCCAGTATCACAGTGTGCAGCCAGTATCACAGTGTGCAGCCAGTATCACAGTATGCAGCCAGTATTACAGGTGTACGGTACCTCAGTAGTCAGGTTGCTCCCTTGGAAAAGGCCAGCGGGAGTCAGTCATGCGTGCTGGCCACTCCCAGTCCAAACACCAGCATGTCTGCCAGTCCTGCCCCCGCCCACTGCGACCTGACCAATCAGTCACTGGCAGGAGGACAGTGACTGAGGCCAGAGCCAAAAAGTGTAGCTGTGTGCACCTCACTGCTGCACACAGATACACTTTAATGGCTAACCAGCCATCAGCTTCTGGAATTGCTGTTAGCAGACAGCAAGTGGCCCAAAAAAGACGGGACAGAGTTTGCCGGCGCCACTTCTTTTTAAAGGAGTTGGCCTTTTTTTTTTCATCACATATTCCAGTGGGGGTGGGGGGGCGAGCCACCACTGCTCAGAAGATCGGAAGTGATGTACAGGAGGAGTATGGAGCGATATGGAGGAAGTGGATGGATATGACAGATATGGATGTGTGGATGGATATGGGATATGACAGTGGATGGAGATGTTTAGGTCATGATAAGACAGCTATGATTTGGGTAAAAGGTGGGGATGGGAACAGACATTGGTGTGCAGGCTGGAGAGGAGGATTTCTTTATTCAGTGTGATGTCTGTACATGAAAATATAGGACTTGCTGTGAGCATTCAGGTGTCCCGGGTAGGCTATAAGCTTTGAGCCCAGTCACTGAGTCTAATCTATGAAATGTGAAACATCCACCCCACCCCCCATATAACATCCTTGTGATTAAAATGAATGTTGCAACTATGATCAGATGACCTCACACACACTGTACCATAACCATAATCCCTGCAGCTTCTCCTCTGCCCAGCTCTGAGTAGATGAACCTCCCCTGGATCAGTTGTCTATGTGTCTTCTTGCATGCTAGGAGCTTCAAAATGTATTTCCTTTCTTACACTGACTTGTGATGATCTCGTAGAGAATGCCCATTGATAATTATCATCCAGTCAAAACCAAGGAAAGACACCTGACAGAGCACTGCCAGCCAGAGCGATGATAGAGTGCCTGCTGCCTGTGAGCTATGATACCATCCATTATGCCAGAGAGACAGACGCAGTGCAATGTAGTCTATTTAGATACACTCCCAAAGCACACCGGTGTTGAAGCATTAAAGGCATGGGCAGCTCCACAATCAGATGCACTTCCTCTCTGTTCCTGCTGCTGGACACTGTCAGCTGAGCTCACCTCCCTCTCTCTGCCTGTCACCGCTTCCACCTGAGCCGCCTTAGGCCCCTTTCACACACACGGACCGTTTGTCCGTTTTTCATCCATCCGTTGACGGAGGAAAAACGGACATCAATGCATCTCTATTGAAAAATGGATGACAACTGATGATCATTCATTTGCATCAGTTTTCATCCTCTTCCGTCAGCATCCATTTTTTTGAACGGATGAAAGTCCTATTTTTCATCCGTCAAAAAAACGGATCGGATGAAAAACAGATGTAAACGGACGAATGGTCAGTTTTTCATCCGTTTTGCATTGATAGTGGATGTAAAAAAAAAACGGATGAAAAACTGATGACCACAGATGAAAAAACGGATGAAAAAAATGGATGAAAAATGGATGAACTGATGAACGGTCCGTGTGTGTAAAAGGACCCTTACAGCCTCTCATGTCTCACTCTCCAGGCCCCAGCTACTACTGGGTGGGGAGCAGAGCTGAGCAGAGGAAAATCACTCCGCCGGGGAAGGCAAAGAGAAAGGCAGGCGGCTGGCCGGCACTTGAGCCAAGGCAGAAGAACATGTGAGCAGAATGGGAATGCGCCCAAAACGGAAGAAATAGTCCCTCTGCTCTGACCAGCACATGATCATCAGAAAGGGGCACAGATAATTGAAAAAATACACCCCCTAAGCTAGTAGGAGCAGTGGAGCCGGCGTGTGTAATTCAGAATTATTTTTTTTTAATTCTGCACTGACTGTCTTTGAAATTGCCCGGTTCCCTGTCCAAATCCAATCCAGGTACAAAACCGGGGACAGACTTGGTCCGTGGACAGTGTCCTCAATCCGGGGACTGTCCCCTGAAACAGGGGAAGTCTGGTCACGCTAGTTTAAGGCCTCATGCACACTTGAGCTCAAACAATGCCTTTAAACACCCCTCCGTGTTAACCTATGTGTCTGCACACATTGAAGTTTACAGTAGCTTGTGTTAAGTGCCATCAAAGTGAGTCCAAGTCCTAGTGACTTGATGAATGAGAGATGTAAAGGGAAGTCGATTTTGTGCTAGTCTTGCAATAATCTTCTATTGTCATCCCCAGAGCTTTGATCAATGTCTCCAAAATCTAGTGGCCCGTCTCCTTCTTTGCCTGGTTCCCTCGATCTTCCCAAACATTATTTCCTTCTCCAGTGATCTCTCTTTTCTGACATTGTGATTAAATTGGACAGTTGTGACTTCATCATTTGGGCTTCTATTGACATAGTCAGTCTGATCTCCTCCAAAATCGATCTGGTCTACAGGCTGTCCATGGCACACATTCTCCAGCACCATACCTCACATAAATCAATCTTCTTTCTGTCCGGTTTGCTTTGATTCCAGCTTTCACAGCCGTAATTAACAACTTTGTTTTCAGTGTTTTCATCACTGTTAGTTTTTCATCACTGCTAGTTGTTTCCTTTTTCATGAAAGAGCCCAGGAGATTAAAATGCTTTACAACTTCTATTCAAATCAAGCTCAAAATCATAGTCATTTTCTGTGTTTGTGATCTTCTTTGCTTTGACTTTTTTCAGTTGATATAACATATCTTCCAGGGCTCGAGTCCCGCGGGAACACATGGGAACAGGGTTCCTCACTTTTTCCACGGCAGGAACTCCGTTCCCATTGGTAGCTGCGTCCTGCAAGACTGTCAGTGGCTTACCAAGGAGGGGGCGAGGTAGAGCGGGTGGAGACTCACAATCCTGTACGCTAATGATCTAATCCCCCTGTGCAGCTGTTTAAAAGAAAAAAAACTTTCCTGGTCTCCTGTGTTCAGTGCTGGCTGGGTCACAGAAAACGGACTATTTCTTCATTTTCATCTTTCCGCGGATTAATCTGCCGAATCGCGCTACACAATTGAAGGCCGGTTATATCATTACACCGGAGTCGGCCAGGAGCGATGCGGTGGATTAATCCACGGAAAGCCGAAAATGAAGAAATGGTCAGTTTTCTGTCACCCGGCCAGCACTGAACACAGGAGACCGGGAAACAGTTTTTTTATTTTTCTAAACAGCTGCACAGGGGGATTAGATCATCAGTGGACAGGATTGTCCATCCGCTCTACCTCCCCCTACCCCCCTTCCCAGTTTCCTGCAGCCCTAGTTGCCCAGCTGGATAATAATGAGAAACCCGAGGGTTTCTTTACCTGCGCAATGGGATATGGGAAATATGTATGCGTGGAGCTGCCCGTATCACAGACTAAAAAGTGCTGTAAACATATGAACCAAAAATCTTAAAACCGTGCTACCACATGATTAATATGCAAATTGTTATAAACAAGATAAACAGTTAACCAAAAATATATGTGTGGGATTCATAAAGTGCAAAATACAGTACATATAGTACAAAATATCGCAAGTAGGTACTAAATATGTGCAGTCTCAAATTGCAATGCAAATTGTCTCAGAATACACAATAGTGCAGGAAGAAATGCAAAAATTGAGAATAGTGCAAAAAATATTGCAGAAAAATGTATATAAATATAAGTCCAGCGTACATGTATTTTCATGCAAATAATATGGCTTGGATATTATAAAAAAATAGAAATGGAAAAAAAATTGGGTTCAGTAAATCCAATGAATATGTCCCATTATGGAAATGTTCTGGATCATTCAGTATCCCAGATCAGTAGGAGAAATGCCAAAGATCAGATTCCTTCACCAAACACCCGGTGGCACACCCTACTCACCAGAACCAATTGATCCCCATTACAGGGATCAAAAGTGCTTGTCACTGTCGGTATCCTCTGGGCAACTGATGCCTCCTCCAGTAGAGATGGAGCCTGCAGTGGCCGAACAGCAGCCGAACAGCGGGCCTCAAGGGGACAGAAGGTGAGAGAGAAAAAAGAAAAGGGGGGCTGGTATGGTGAAGTACGTAAGCGTATTTATTTTAACCAACAAAAATACATTAAAAAAGCATTAAAATAAACGAGCAGGGGATGCCGTAGGTGTGGTGAACCTGCGTCCCAAAAACGAGCGAAAATGGCGTGCTAGGACGTCCGATCTACTGATGCTGCGTTTCACATGCATTTCTTCCTGCACTATTGTGTATTCTGAGACCATTTGCATTGCAATTTGGGACTGCACTTATTTAGTACCTACTTGCGATATTTTGCACTTTATGAATCTTGCACATATATTTTTGGTTAACTGTTTATCTTGAATACACAAAGGTCTGAAGTAGACACCCTTGCTAACTGAACTACAAACCTTACCCTGCGCCAATATGCTATATTAATGGAAGTAGCTGCTACTTAAAATGGAAAAATGTCATAAATCAGAAAATCTTCACAGAAGAAAGCAGCGCTTGAACATAAATATAATCATTAAACCAATAAATGGAATACACATAATGTCAGAATGTATCAAACAATCCACTTAAAGAGTCCCACACTAGAGTGACGTGTGAACTTCCATGCAAAAGTGGGAAGTAATTAATCATCAGCTGTTGCATGCGGACGACACCCTCTCCGTGCAGTATCCACCACCATCCACCTCGTGTTGGTTAAGTGTGCTCGGACCCCCCCAAAAAATGGATTCTTACCAAATAAACATGCTGGGCACTCTCATGCTCAGCTTGTGCGTCTTTTGTGCTTTCAAAAGCACTGAACCATTCAGATGCTAGTCCCCAGCCACGGCTCCTCAAACAGCAAATGAGACTCAAGCAGAAGGATTATATGAAAACAGAAAGTCGCCACATAGTGTAATGTCGTTTTAACAACTATTTATTGAAAAAGAGTAAAACAAAACATACCCCTGTTGTGGGGACGCTTACCAGATAAAAGACTCAAATTAGCATAAGGAAGTAGTGTATGCGGACGCCATCAATCCCAGGGCTTTGCAGACCTCCAGAGGCATGTGACCCTCCACGTCTCCCCCTCTCCGTCCCGCAGTGAGGAACGAGTACTCGCAGGAGCTTCACCGCCTACTTCCTCATCCCAGCCGTCCTAGCCAATCACAACGCGTTTCGTCACGCTATGGACTTCAACAGGTGATTCCTTCGAGTCCAAGTCCTAGTGACTTGATCAATGAGAGATGTAAAGGGAAATCGATTTTGTGCTAGTCTTGCAATAATCTTCTATTGTCATCCCCAGAGCTTTGATCAATGTCTCCAACATCTAGTGGCCCGTCTCCTTCTTTGCCTGGTTCCCTCGATCTTCCCAAACATTATTTCCTTCTCCAGTGATCTCTCTTTTCCTTCACCTGTTGAAGTCCATAGCGTGACGAAACGCGTTGTGATTGGCTAGGACAGCTGGGATGAGGAAGTAGGCGGTGAAGCTCCTGCGAGTACTCGTTCCTCACTGCGGGACGGAGAGGGGGAGACGCGGAGGGTCACATGCCTCTGGAGGTCTGCAATAGCCCTGGGACGGATGGCGTCCGCATACACTACTTCCTTATGCTAATTTGAGTCTTTTATCTGGTAAGCGTCCCCACAACAGGGGTATGTTTTTTGTTTTACTCTTTTTCAATAAATAGTTGTTAAAACGACATTACACTATGTGGCGACTTTCTGTTTTCATATGATCCCTCTGCTGGAGTCTCATTTGCTGTTTGAGGAGCCATGGCTGGGGACTAGCATCTGAATGGTTCAAAAAGCAATTCTCCCCCCCCCGAACAGTACCAGGCTACATGCCCCCAACATGGGGGGGTGCTTTGGGACTGGGGGGCTCCGTGCCGTTTCTTCAC
>BLSH010090524.1:205130-215439 GCA_018402905.1 Glandirana rugosa
GCTCTGTGGTGGCGGCCCTTCGGCAGGGAGACTTCTTGGCCACCCTGGACATCAAAGACGCGTATTTACACGTGCCCATATGTGTACACCACCAGCGCTTCCTGCGCTTTGCGGTGGGGGATCTCCACTACCAGTTTGTGGCCCTTCCATTCGGGCTGGCCTCAGCCCCTCGGGTCTTCACCAAGCTCTTGGCCCCGGTGCTGGCTCTGCTGAGGCAGAGGGGCATAGCAGTGGTGGCATATCACGACGATCTGCTCCTGCAGGCGGAGTCTGCCTCTGCCTTGTCAGAGAGTCTGGACATCACCATTGGTTTCCTGCAGGACTTCGGCTGGGTGATCAACCTTCCGAAGTCGGTGCTGGCTCCATCGCGCCGGTTGGAATACTTGGGCTTGGTCCTGGATACGGAGCGGGTGAAGGTGTTTCTCCCTGACACTCCAGGGGGCGGTGCGGGCCCTGCCGTCTCAGTGGAGGTCCTCGATCAGGTTTTGCATGCGGGCGTTGGGGCTGATGGTCTCCGCTCTCCCTGGATCGGGTAATCAGTTTGGATCACCGGACTCGAAGCTCCCTCACCTGGTGGCTACAGGCCCCGACCTTGGAGCAGGGGAAGTCGTTTCTTCCCCTGGACTGGACGGTGGTCACGACAGATGCCAGCCTGCACGGCTGGGGAGGGTTCCTGGGGCGGTTGTCGACCCAGGGCTGTTGGTCTCCGGAAGAGTCCCGTCTCCCGATCAATGTGCTGGAACTGTGGGCGATCAGGCTTTGCATCTCCCACTGGTCGGGGAGGCTGCACGGGCGTCCTGTTCGGGTCCAGTCAGACAACGCCACGGCGGTGGCTTATGTGAACCATCAGGGCGGAACGAGAAGCGCGGCAGCAGTGACAGAAGTGGCCCACATTCTGTGGTGGGCAGAGCTTCACGTGCCGGCAATCTCCGCCGTTCACATCCCAGGCGTAGAGAACTGGCAGGCGGACTATCTCAGTCGCCAGAAGCTGGATCAGGGAGAGTGGTCCTTGCATCGGGAGGTGTTCCGCCAGATTTGTTAGAGGTGGGGCACGCCAGATGTGGATCTCCTGGCATCCCGGCTCAACCGGAAGGTGCAGGCCTTCGTGAGCAGAACAAGGGATCCGCTGGCAGATGCAGCGGACGCCCTCGTGGCTCTGTGGTCTCGGTACTGGCTGCTTTATGCCTTCCCTCCACTCCCGTTACTTCCGCGCCTGCTGCGCAGGGTAAAGGCGGAAGGGATCCCAACTATTCTGGTAGCGCCAGATTGGCCTCGGCTTTCTTGGTACGCCGACGTTGTGTCGGATGGTGGTCGACGTCCCCTGGCGGCTCCCGCTTCACGAGGACCTGCTCTCTCAGGGGCCCATCTTGCACCCTGTTTTACCCTCGCTGGCTTTAACGGCCTGGCTATTGAGTCCCAGGTGTTAAAGGATAGGGGACTCTCTGAGTCCTTCATTCCCACTATGCTCAAGGTACGTAAGGCCACTTCGCGGAAGATATGTCACCGCACTTGGAAGGCCTACATTGCTTGGTGTGAGGCAGGGGGTTATAACCCCGTGCTTTTTCAGTGGCTCGGGTGCTGGCCTTCCTTAAAAAGGCCTATATCACAAGCTGGCGTTGAGCACGATTAAGGGGCAGATTTCTGCCCTGGCAATTCTTTTTCAGCGTCCCTTGGCGATGCATTCCCTGATTTGTACCTTTGTCCAGGGGTTTCTTCATGTCTCCCTCCAGGTTCGGTCGCCTTTGGCGCCGTGGGACCTTAATCTGGTCCTTTCTGTGTTACAGAAGCCGCCTTTTGAAAATATCAGGGAAATCTCCCTGCCACTGGTTTCGCAGAAATGGCCTTTCTGGTGGCAATAACATCCGCTAGGCGGGTGTCTGAGCTGGCGGCTCTATCCTGTAGGTCCCCGTACTTGGTCCTGCACAGGGACAAGGCGGTTTTGCGCCCCTCTCCCTCCTTCTTACCGAAGGTGGTCTCTTAGTTTCACATCAATGAGGACATTGTCCTTTCTTCGCTGTGTCCGTGCCCGTCTCATCCTAAGGAGGTTGCCTTGCACTCCCTGGATGTAGTTAGGGCGTTGCGAGTGTATCTGGCAGCCACGGCCTCATTTCGGAGGTCCGATACGCTTTTTGTCGCAGTGGATGGACCGCGCAAGGGACTGGCGGCCTCGTCGGCCACCATTTCACGTTGGATACGACAGACGGTGACCCATGCGTATGCTGTTCGGGGTCAGGACCCCCCCTTTCCGATCACGGTTCACTCTACCAGGGCGATTAGTACTTCCTGGGCTTTCCGACACCAGGCGTCGGTTTCTCAGGTGTGCAAGGTGGCCACTTGGACCTCGGTGCACACTTTTTCTAAGTTTTACAGAGTTGATGTTGCAGCTTCTTTGGATGCTGTTTTCGGCCGCAAAGTTTTGCAGGCTGTGGTGTGAGGCGCGTCTGGCACCTCCCCAGAAAACTCTTTTGTTGGGCACTGTTGTTCTTGTTGCCCACCCCTCATTGTGACACTGCTTTGGGACATCCCCACATGTCAAGAATGAGAGGCTGCATCTGTCAATGAACGATTGCGAAAATAGGATTTTTTTACTTACCTTAATCATTTTCTCTGAGTTCATTGACAGACGCAGCACCCGCCCCTCTTTGTTTGAGTTTGTACTGCTTGCTAGGAACCGGTTTGCTGAAGCAGGGCTGGAGGGGGTTATGCGAGTGAGGACTGCCCCCTGGGAGGGGATGTGCTTGCTTTGAGTTGAACTTTGTTCTGCCTAGTCCACTCCTAGTGAAAGCTGCATAAACCCCACATGTCAAGAATGAGGCTGCATCTGTCAATGAACTCAGAGAAAAGGATTTTACGCATGCGCAGTGGGGTGCCCAGCGTGAAGCTGTAATGCTACACTGCCGGGTTCCTTTACCTGCAATGGACGCGACTGCACCCGACCCCCAACCCGAAGATTGCTGGACTCCAGGACAGGTAAGTGCCCTATTATTAAAAGTCAGCAGCTACAGTATGTGTAGCTGCTGACTTTTAATTTTTTTAGTATTGGGCAGACCTCCTCTTTAAGCTTGGTACACACAGGCCGAATACCAACCAGTTCAACAGAAACCAACTGACTTTCAGCGCGTGTACATCCAGTGTATCTGTATGCTGGAAAACCAGCATCCCTTCGGCATCCAATCAGTGCTGGCAGCCAATGGTCATGGTGTTCTGGCAGGAAGGGGGACAGTCCCCTTGTCAGAACACATTAGCTCAGTGGGGAGAAAAAAAAGCTGAGCAGCTCAGGAGGAGCTCCCTGTACTATGTGATATTAGTACAGCAAGCTCCTCCTAAGCTGCTCAGCTTTTTTTTTTTAGTTCTGCCCACAGGGTTGAATAAAAGAAAACTTGAATTGTGTACCAGGCTTTTTTTGAGAGAGAGTCAATTGGTCAGGAGGAATTTTGATTGTTGAATGATGTTGTTTTTCCTCACTAGTTCTGCAGTGGACTTCTTTTCCTCCTTCACTGGCACAAATAACACATAATAAAGGTGCGTCCGATGAGAATGCACTTCTCTGGTGTGAATGACCAGCATTCAGCAGCTAGATTGTAGAGGCATGTCTCAGTTTTATCCAGCTGGCTGTGAATCTGAAATCCAGCAGATAATTCAAGTCTCAGCTTGTCAGCTTGCTTATGCCTTAGGCCTCATACACACGGGCGTCTGTGAAAAAATAGGCAAAACTTCCGACGTTTTGGAAAAAATCTGCCTTTTTACCGGCGTTTTGCATCGGCGTTAGTGAGCGTTAGTGAGCATTGGCGTCAATAGGCGTTTTTAAACCTAAAAACATTGGCGTCAAAAAACGCTGGTTAACGCCGGTACGGCGTTAGCGAGCGTTAGTGAGCGTTTTGCCGATTAGCGTCAAAAAATGCCAAAACGCTACAGCCTCAGAACGCACTGGTCTTGCGTTGTAAAAATAGCTCACTAACGCCGAAGCCCTCCACTGCTCACAAACGCCAACGTTTTTAGAGGGCCATTGAATAACATGAAGAGCTGCAAAAAACGCCCCTTAGCGTGGCGTCAAAAAACGCCCGTGTGTATGAGGCCTTATGCTTGACACTATATGTGCCTGCCTTTATTAAGGTTCACTCTTTGAATCTTAGAAGAACCTGCAGCTATTGGTGCCTGATTGTTGCCATGAATAACCAGACCAACAACAGTGCAAAGAGTTTTAGTGTAACTGAGTGATAAGGCCCTGTGTAAGAAGCTCCAATGACACTAAGTCCTATTAAAGAATCTCCTATCTGTAAATATGTATTGCATTCTTTGCATGAGTAATTTAAGGGGGCATTGGCTTATGTCATTTTGACTTGAAATGGCCTGGGCCAGGCTAAAGCTGGGTACATGGTAAGAACTGGCTGAATTTCAATGTGTGTAGGCCTTCCTGTTCAACAGAAGCTGCTCGATAGACCAGCTTCTGTCAAACAATCCTGCTAGAAAACCAGAGTTGGATCAGCCACTACAACCAATGGCTGCAGTCAGAATACAATGGCACAGCTGGGAAGATTCCTGCATCCACATCGCTTGTGTAGATGCGGAAATCTGTGAGGTTTTTTTCAATTGGGCCTGTTGGTTGAATGAGTAAATACTCAGTATGTACCCAATTTAGGTCACACCCTTAGCAATCCAGTGGAGAGATTTCCCTGCAATAGCTCTTGGCTGTTTTCCAGGAGTTCCCACTTTTCCTTTAGCATTCTTCATAACATACAATAAATAGAAAAATTAATCAAGGAGAGTTTAGGTCCCATCTCACCCACTTTGTAACTTAAAGGGGAGTTCCACCCAAAAGTGGAACTTCTGTTTTAAGACCCCCTTCCCAGCTCTTGATACTGAAACTGAGCTTTTGGGGAGGAGGTGGGGTGCGGATACCCGATTTTGACAGGTACTTCCGTTCTGGTTGCCTTAGGCGATCAGAAATGGAAGGTCCCCTTCCCCCTCCCTCCCGAAGTCTTTTGGGACACACGACAGGTCCTAGAAGACTTCGGAACCAATCACATGGTGCCGCTCTGCTCGCGCATGTGCAGTGCGTGCCCGGCCGTGAAGCCACTAGCTGTCACGGCCGGGTGCCCAAACTAGCAATGACAGCGCAGCGGAGGGGAGGGGGAGAGATCCGAGACTCTGTACATGACTGTAAACATAGAAAACGGTGGAACTCTGCTTTAAGAATGAGGGACATTCTGGGATAGGGAAGATATGCAGCGCCCTATGGCAGAAATGGAAGTGGATAAATTATGCCCATTATTGGGCATGGCTTAAAGGAGCATGGCAAATAGAGTCTAAACCTACATATGGTATACACTGAACACAGTCTGTATTGTTTTTACACACTATATACTCCCTTAGGGTTCATACATACGTACCTTTAATCACTTTAAGACCAGGCCTTTTTCTGACATTTGTTGTCTACAAGTAAAAATCTGTAATTTTTGCTAGAACATTACTTAGTACCCCCCAACACTATATTTCTTTTTAGCAGAGACCCTAGAGAATAAAATGGCTGTCGTTGCAATATTTTATATCACACTGTATTCGCGCAGCGGTCTTCCAAACACAATTGTTGGGAAAAAATACACTTACTGAATTTTAAAAAAAAATTGTAAAAAAAAAAGCTAGTCTAATTTTTTCCTATAATATAAAAGATGATCTAATGCCGAGTAAATAGCTACCTAACATGTCATGCTTTAAAATTGTGCACACTAGTGGAATAGTGACAAACTACGGTATCTAAAAATCTCCATAGGTAACACTTTAAACATTTTTACAGGTTACCTGTTTAGAGTTACAGAGGAGGTGTTATGCTAGAATTATTGCTCTCCCTCTAACGATCGCAGCGATACCTCACATGTGTAGTTTGAACACTGTTTACATATGTGGGCGCCACTTATGTATGTGTTCGCTTCTGCACTCAAGCTTGGAGGGATGGGGTGCTTTACTTTTTTTTCCTTATTTATTGTACTTTTTATTTTTACACTGTCCCTTTAATTTTTTTTATCACTTTTATTCCTATTTTCTTATTACAAGGAATGTAAACATCCCTTGTAATAGAAATAAGAATGACAGATCCTCTTTATTGAGAGATCTGGGGTCAAAAAGACCCCAGATGTCTCATTTGCCTTTAAAAGCAAAAACAAAAAATGTAATTTTGTCATTAAAATGGATGTAAACCCCCCCCCCCAAAAAAAAAAATAATAGTTCTACCTTTTACAGTAGAAGATGTCATGTCATCTGTGCCCATTCTTTCCACAAAGAGTTAATCCAGTTCCGAGCAATCCTCCTATCTTTTTTCAGTAGGAAAAAAACAGACACAGAGAAATATGTGACTATTTTTTCCCCCATGTTGTGACTGACAGCTCATTTCCTTATCTCATGCACAAGCATACAGAGCTTCAAATCCCCCCCCCCCTTTCTTCTCCAGCTCTCCCAGGATTGGCTGCTCCACACCTCAGCATGATTGGGCATGCTGAAGTCATGTGGTGACTTTCATGAGTTTTGACAGGATGTTTCTCAAAACTCAGGAATAGGAGAGTATGAGAGTGCAGAGGTGGGTGGGGAGTCTTATGACATCATGACTCCACCCATCGAGCTCCAGCAAAGAGACCTACCCACTGATTCCAGAGATTTGTGGGGTTGTTACTGCTGAAGGGGGTGACATTTGCAAGGAAGGGATACATGCAGGAGGCTTGTATTCATACTGTATATACATTAATATTGTGCCATTAATTTATACTGGGTGAGTGGTGGGTTTACATCCACCTTAAGAAGAAAAAAAAAATCAGCCCTTTAAGACCGAGAGGTGGAAGTGACGTCAGACATCGCTCCGTTTCTCCAAGAGCATAGAGCCAAGTGAGGGCTATCTTGCCCTCACTTGACTTCCCACCCAGCCACAGATTGGACCAGATTACTTCCGTGTTCACAGACGGCTCCGGTAAACCCAGGAGACCCCGGGAAGCAGTGGTACGGGTCCTGCCGCGAATACGCTGCTGGGACCAGTTTTATCGGAAAGCCAGCTGCCTGCTGTAAATAAAGATACCGGGGTTATGGCAGCTACCTGCTGCCATAACTCCAGTATTTAAAGTCAAAGTAATGACATATATTTACAGCCCACTGTATTTGCCAGTGCTTGTGCATCGGTTGTATTTTTTGAATGCGGAAGTACCATGTTTAGAAAACACGTTGGACATAGATACATGGGTAAAGATTGATGCAAAGAATGAACAGCATTAACAAGAGCCTGTAAACACTTGTATGGCAGGCCATCCACAGTATTAATGGCTTCCCGGGTGCGAGAAAGAAATGTTGCTAGGTACAGGGGCGGGCTGGGCCGGGGGGCAGGGTGGAAATTTCCCCCCAGGCCGCCTGACTTATATTCAAAACGGCCGCTGTCTGACATTTTTTTTGTGCAGGAAGTCGACTGCAGTGGCCACCAATTGTCTGCGTTGCTCCCGCACTGCATTCTGGGAGTTGTAGTCTGGGCCGCGCTCAAGTTCCTTGTGGCTGTGTGTGGAGAGAGCTGAGCAGCAGCGTTCAGCAGCTGGAAACTACAACTCACGGAGACGGAGTCTTCAGAGCCAGGCAGAAGCGGGGCGCCCGGCACGTCACGGGTCACGCATGTCATGTGACTGGCTCGGGCTGGGTGCTGGATGGCTGCAAGCCTGCAACAGTGCAACCTGAAGAGAAGAGATAACTGACTGAGAGCAGATTACTTTCAGTGAGAGCAGCTTACTTTTCCACTACAACTCCTGGAGTCTTTGGACTGGAGGCAGGCAGAGGCAAGGCGTGATTGGCTCGGGCTGGGCGCTGGCTGCAACTTGAAGTTGTCATCGCCCCCTAGGAGGCCGTGCAAGGACCTGCTGAGCTGCCATCAGCATTGCTGAAGTGAGAGACCCTGACACCCCCAGCTGACCCCCCCCCCCCAATACACCCCATTTACCCTGCCTCAGTGCCCTGCTCACACAGCAACCTCAAAATAGGAAATAGCCCTCAACATTGTCTGGCTGTCAGGTCCTGTGCTGGCCATGGCCTATTGGTCCTGCTGGGAGCTGGCCATGGCATGTAGGTACTGTTGGTCATGGCCTGTGGTTCCTGCTGGCCATGGCCTGTGGGTCCTGTTGGGAGCTGGCCATGGCCTGTGGGTCCTGCTGGCCATGACCTGTGGGTCCTGTTGGCCATGGCCTGTGGGTCCTGTTGACCATGGCCTGTGGGTCCTGCTGGCCATGGCCTGTGGGTTCTGCTCGGAGCTGGCCATGGCCTGTTGGCCCTGCTGGCCATGGCCTGTTGGTCCTGCTGGCCATAGCTTGTGGGTCCTGCTGGCCATGGCCTGTGGATCCTTCTGGCCATCTCCTGTGGATCCTTCTGGCCGTGGCCTGTGGATCCTTCTGGCCATGGCCTGTGGGTCCTGCTAGCCTCTGCTGGCCTGTAGGTCCTCCTGGGAGTTGGGCATGGCCTGTGGGTCCTGGTGAGAGTTGGCCATGGCCTCTAGGTCCTGCTGGGAGCTGGCCCGCGGACCTGTGGGTCTTGCTGGGAGCTGGCCGCGAATCTGTGGGTCCTGCTGGGAGCTGACCTGTGGGTCGGTGGTTCAATGGGCCCTTGACTGACAAAGGCTGCCAGCAATCCCCTGGCAAGGTATATACTGTAAAATGTCTGCTAAAGCCCTGTGGGCATGAATTACTGTGCTGCAAATTAGTGTCACATAAACCTTAGGCCTCATGCACGTGTTTTGACGTTTTTACAGCTGCTGTTTTTAGCTGCAGATATTTTTTTTACAGTCATTAAACTCTCCATCATGTTATCCTATGTGTTCAAGCACACATAGGCTATTATTAACTGTTTTGGTAGGGACGTTTTTGAGCTGTAAAAAAACCCCAAGACTAGTGGGTTCTGAGAGAGGTTTTTGAGCTGTAAAAATGCCCAAAAAAGCAGCTAAACGCACAAAAACGTGGCTCACCAACGTTTTTGTATGTTTTAGAGCAATTGGAAAAAAAAACAAAAAGCGCTCAATAAAGCTGAAAAAGGTAATTAAAAGCTACTGACGTTTTTAGGACTTTTTAAGGCCTCATGCACACAGGACATTTAAAAAATGTTATAAAAATGGCAGTGATGTTCTTGAGCATTTTTGCACTTTTTTGAGTGTTTTGACCCTAGCGTTTTTGCCGTATTTGAGCGTCAGCGTTTTTGGGCGTTTTTTTTTTAATGGAGCAAAAAACATCCAAAAACGTTGGTGAGCGGCGTTAGAGTGTTTTTACAGCTGAAAAACGTCTCTCAGAACCCACTAGTCTTCGGGGTTTTTTACAGCTCAAAAATGCCACAGCCAAAAACAGTTGATAACAGCATGGACACATAGGCTACATACACAATGTCGTTATGAAAAACAAGCTGTAAAGCTTGTACCAACGCCAGCAAAAAAGCTGCGTTGGTATCACGACACCATTTGCATTGGCATCAACGCGCGTTTTTCACCTCTGCGCTTCTCTGCCTCTATTCCAAATCAATGGTTCCCTATGGGAGCCCATTGGTTTGAATAGAAGTCGCACCAGAAGACGGATTATAATGGTCTGACTTGAGGTGCGACTTGCTGAGCACACAAGTCGCACTGCAAGTCGGACCATCATGATCCGACTTCTGGTGCAACTTTTATTATAATTAATGGGCTCCCGTAGGGAACCATTTATTTTGAATAGACACAGAGAAACACCTGATGAGGCTTAACACTGTGTATACAACGTTAAGCCGCGTTTTTGAGCATTTTGCCAGCGTCAGCGCCAAAACAGCTCTAGTGCTTGAGCTTTTTACAGCTTAAAAACGCCTATGCCACTTACAGCTCAAAAACGTCTGTGTGTGTAAGAGGCCATTGAACAATATGGAGAGGCTTTTTTAAGCTGTAAAAAATTGCGGCTGTAAAAACGTCCGTGTGTATGAGGCCATAGAATAACATAATGGAGAGTTTATTGACTGTAGGAAAAAAAATGTCTGCAGCCAAAAACAGCAGCTGTAAAATGTGCATGAGGCCTAAGGACTAATTTAAATCAGTTCAGTGCATGTCCTTTACCCACGGATACAGTCAGGGGCTGAGGAATAGGGAAGACCAAACGATTTGGTCTGAACCTAAATTTGGACTGAACTTTGACTGTTTGGGCATTCAGACGAATTTCAACATTTTTACGGTATTTCTATATACATTATGACAGCATCTCACTGTTGGAAGCAGAGACAATTCCCCAAACAAGTCTCTGATGGAGGGAATGGACTATCTCAGTACCACACGGGTAACATACATTTTTAT
>BLSH010090524.1:224443-238339 GCA_018402905.1 Glandirana rugosa
CCCCCCTCCCTCCTCAGTTCTCCCTCCCCCTCCTTTTTCCTCCCTTCCCTTCCCCTCCTTCCTTTCTACTTCCCCCTCCTTCCTCCGTTCTCCCTTCCCCTCCGTTTTCCTTCCTTTTCATTCCCTTTCCCCCTTCCCCTAAGCCCCCCCTTCCCTCACCCCCCCTTCTTCCCCCCACCCCATTCCTTTCCCCCTTCCTCTCCTCCCTTTTCTTTAATCCCTCATCCACGCCCCCCTCCCCTTCCCATATATGACCACATGTACTTACATACACATAGATATCGCCCCTTTTTTTTGTCTAGCTAGCTCATACGGAAAATCATCTATCCACTTTTGCACAACCTCCATATCCGCCATAGGGGAGTTTTGATGGTGTCTCGGCTGTGCCTTATATATGGGTTTCGGGGTAAGCCACTGTTCACCCATCCTTTCCCCAAGAAATGTACATTCAGGGGCGGGCGGATAGGGGTCGCAGGAGTCGCCATGGCGACTGGGCCCCATGCTGGGGGGGGCCATAAGGGCCCCCTGTATGCCTAGATTAGGTGAGGGGATGAGGACTGGAGCGCTCCGTTCCTCAGCCGAACGGCGCTGCAGGGAGCCTCGTCACACTGTGAAAGTGAAAGCAGTGTGTGCTGTGCTCTTTGTCTCCCCCTACAGTGCAGTACTCGGCAGGAAGAGAGAAGGTACTGACGTTTTTTTAACATTCTGCATGTATGTGGGTATATGTGTGGGGGGGGGGGTAGTTAGAGGCATAGGTGGGTGTGCTGGGGGGGGGTAATTAGAGGCATAGATGGGTGTGCTGGGGGGGGGGTAATTAGAGGCATAGGTGGGGGTGTGCTGGGGGGGTGATTAGAGGCATAAGTGGATGTGCTGGGGGGGTGATTAGAGGCATAAGTGGGTGTGCTGGGGGGGGTGATTAGAGGCATAAGTGGGTGTGCTGGGGGGGTGATTAGAGGCATAAGTGGGTGTGCTGGGGGGTGATTAGAGGCATAAGTGGGTGTGCTGGGGGGGTGATTAGAGGCACAAGTGACTTGCGACCGGGCTCCGAGGAAAGGGCCCTGCCAGGGGGGCCCTTCATGGTTTCTTGCATGGGGCCCTGAGGGTTCTAGTTACGCCACTGTGTACATTGTATCATGCACCAATTTTGTATAATGATTTGTACTACTTTACTTTCTTTATATAATATGTCTTGTGTTTTAGACTTCCTCCTGATGAAGCGGTATTAACACCGCAAAACATGTAGAAGAACATACGTCCTATGCGGACCTACTATACCTGGTCTCCCTTTTGGAGTATATTAAATATCAGTATATCCATACAAGACACTCTTGTTTTTATTGTTCTGTTTTTGGACATGGAAATTGACATGGTGTTCTATGGTTTTTTATCCTTTTGTATTTTAATAAAATTATGTTTTTTATACAAATGTATGTTACCCGTGTGGTACCGAGATAGTCCATTCCCTCCATCAGAGACTTGTTTGGGGAATTGTCTCTGCTTTCATCTTTCAAACTAACAGGATGATGGTACCTCCCCCCTACCCTTTTATAGCTAATTTTTTACTCTTTCAGTTGAGGCCTCCTTCTGATCCATCTCACTGTTGCTGATTCCTAAGGAAGTTCCAGAGCTTTTGAATCATTAAAATGACAGAATACACCTATTAAATGGCTGATTGGAGCTGAGTAATGGATTTCAGCTGTCTTTTCTCCTGCCTTTTGCCACTAAAGTAATGATGCCGAACATTATAGCTTTGCGGGACAGTGCTTGGATCTCTGTGACTGCAAGATTTATTTCAAAATCCGGGGCAGTCCTGCAGATTCCAGGACTGTTGGGAAGTGTGCTATCTTATTGTTGTGAGGTATGCTGACTATTACTGTTTGAAGTGCAGATCTTGACTTTTGAGGTGTAGGAGATAATTACAGCAATTAAAGCAATTGCAACATGATTAAAGCGGTGGTTTATGGTCAAAAATGTAAACTCATATATTTATTTCAACATTTACTCCTAGTAATCTGAACGATCTAATTTGTAAACTAACTTTGTTGAGAATCCAACACATTCCATTCCTTTAATTCTGTGACACATATTCACTATGCCCTGTGAGTAGGCACTGCTATGTCACACATTTCACAGAGCCTGCCTTCTGAACTATTGAGATGCTGAGAGTAGGAATTTCCGGAGGCAGTCAGCACAGGAATCACTCACAACATGAAAGGATGTTTTTCAAGTGAATTTCTTACTGGATTGTCAAACATAACTATTGTTTGTATTGCTATTACAGTGCTGATATTCTGAAACAAAAGTGTATGCTGTGCCTATAGAGTGTCTTTAATTGTCTAACTTATGCAAACAACTTCAGTCAGTCATCAGTTTTGTGGTAGCTAACTCTTTAAAAGTGATTTTTTTTTTTTGTTTTTTAAAGCATACCTACCTAAGTGGATGCAGCATCAGTCCGGTGCTGCATCTGTCCCCCACAAGCTCTAAGACTTAGAAGGACTGAGCGATCAAACAATGCTGATCGCTTGGTTCTCCCTGCCGCTCTGAGTAGTGAGCTGGTGAATGTCAGTCACCGCTGTCTGCTCTGCCACCCCCCCCCCCCCACACACACACACACTGGAGCACTGGACTGTGGAGGGGGCAGGAGCGGCTGGCTCAGTCCCTCAGTGGGTTGCTGAGAGGCTAAGTGAGCCAGGTGCCAACCCAGGTCCTCATGGATCAAGATCTTTCCCCAGCCTTGGCCGGCTCTGTGATGTCAGCCGTCAGCGGGCTTCAGTCCGCTGTTAGCTGAATAAAGTACTGCACTCCTGTGATCCACAGGCGAAGTACAGCCAAACAAGCTTTGGCTGACATCTCCTTTAAATGTAATCAAGGGCCTCTTTTTTAGCCTTGTGGTTTGCTTTTTTTTAAAGCCCTGTGGTATGATTTTAGCAGCATATACATGTCATTTCCCTGTCATTAGTGATGTGGAAGGAGGACAATGATTGGCAGCTTGAAGGGAGAGATCATATGGTGACAATGGCAGGATGTTGCATCACATATACAGGTATAGTATGTGTAGAATTACAGATAAGATGTAAGGTAAACTATTCTGGGGAGAGGCAATTTTACATCCATATCTGAATGCTATCAGACATTCCAAGAATGTCAGAAACAAAAATATTCACTAGGTTTATAACTGAATTATTTGTTTAGCCTAAGTGTCCCTTTTACTTTTCAGTATGCCTAAGAATTACCATACTTTCCTATGCCACTATAATGGCACATGAAACTGTTGGGAGTAGCGTGTGCCACATTAACTAAGCAGATAGACCTGTTTCAAGTCTTTGTGCACCACCCACGCCAGTTTCTATTTCAGAGTGAAATTGAAACTCGCGCAGTTATCACCTAACGAACAAAGAGATTATGGCAGTGTTTCATAAAGATAACTGCTGCAGAATCCTGCCAGGCATGACCTGTTGAGTGGGATGTGAGCTGTCAACATTCCTTTGCCTGCCCATGCAGCGATTATACTACATGAGCAAAGACTGCAGGGTTAGCAGCCTTCCTCCTCCCTCCCACTCTGAGATGAGCAGGGGTGGGGATGGCAGAGAGCTTGGAGCATGCAGCTTCAGCTCTCCTGTTCTGTGTGCTGTGTCATCATGGACAAGGCAGATCAGAGAAACTTTTGTTAATTGGGAGCAACATCAGCTCCATTTTGTGTGTTTAGGAGTGTGGTGCGAGGATTATGCTTGCACCAACCTTTAATTCCCTTCTAGAGTGAATTGCTTCTTCAGCTACTGTTGGGTGTGCACCAGTAGACTGTCAGGTTAACAATCTATGCTATGAATTTTTTTTAGGCCAGGTAATCACTGAGGAGGAGTGTAGTCCATTGGTGTGAGCTGGGGAGATGAGAACTATTTGGAGCCAGTCTTTATATTGGGTTCTCTTATACCCAGAGGGGTCTGTATTGGGGGGTTGCTCCTTCAAGTAGTATTGAGGATCTGTAAGCTTCTTTGGCCTTGAGGTAGCACTTGCAATTGTCCCTCACCTAGGAGTGATGACATAGGACTGACTGAAGAGGTACACACATAAACCTTCACAGCTATTCTACTTCAGGGAATGACAGGTAAAATACCACTAGAACCTTGACTACAAAGTAGCTTCTGTACATGAGAATACCAGGAACTAGTAGAGATTGTGGAGGCAACTGAGAAAATTATTGAAAGCTTCAGTAGCCAGGCCTGTGTGAGATTTAGTGCATTGAGGGTTGTTTCTTATGACTATTGGGTAAACAGTGCTACAGGTATTTAGGTAATTCTCTCTCCCTCCTGAGCATGTTATTTACATGTATGAAATAACATTATAAGAATAGATTTATAGACATTAGGGATGGGCCGAACACCCCCCGGTTCGGTTTGCACCAGAACATGCGCACAGGCAAAACATTTGTGCGAACATTCGAACACTGTTAAAGTCTATGGGACTCGAACATGAAAAATCTAAAGTGCTCATTTTAAAGGCTTATATGCAAGTTATTGCCATAAAAAGTGTATGGGGACCCGAGTCCTGCCATATGGGACGTGTATCAATGCAAAAAAAAGTTTTTAAATTGATCGTTTTTTCAGGAGCATTTTTTAATAATGCTTAAAAGTGAAAAAAAAAAAAAAAATGAAAAATTCCTTTAACCACTTCCCGCCCGGCATATAGCAAAATGACATCTGGGCGGGGTGTTCGTTATCCTGACTGGAGGTCTATTGATGTCCTCAGGATAACCCGCGATTGCGCGCTGCGTGAGCGTGCATCACGGCGATCGGTAGCGTCGTGGGTCAATCTGACCCACCGCATTACCGAACAAGGTAAAAGGCTTCCATCTGAAGCTTTTTACCATGTGATCGGCAGTGACCATTCACGGCTGATCATAGTGTAAATAGGAAGAGCCGTTTATCGGTTTTCCTCTACTCATGTCTGCAGACCTGAGTAGTGGAGAGCCGATTGGCTGCTCTCCTGACAGGGGGGTCTGCACTGAACATTTATCAGTGCAGCCCCCCTCAGGATTGCCACACTGGACCACCAGGGAGCCGACCAGGACCACCAGGGAGCCCCCCCCCCCCAGGGACACCATAAGGAGGCCGCCCATGGACCACCAGGGAGACAATCTGGAGGCCGCCCAGGACCACCAGGGAGCCCACACTAGACCACCAGGTAAGGGCATACAGTGCACTGCAGGGATGGCACTGTGCCCATATATGATCCCTGCCAGTGCCATCCCTAATAGTGCTAAATGTACCAGTGCCCACCTGTGCCACCTATCAGTGCCCACCAGTGCCACCTATCAGTGCCCAGCAGTGCCACCTATCAGTGCCACCTATAAGTGCCCAGTGCCACCTATCAGTGCATATCAGTGCCACCTATGAGTGCCCATCAGTGCCACATATCAGTGCCACCTATCAGTGCCCGTCAGTGCTGCTTATCAGTGCCCATCAGTGCTGCATATATGTGTCTCATCATCAGTCCCACCTCATCAGTGCCCATCAGTGTAGCCTCATCAGTGCCCAATAGTGTAGCCACATCAGTGCCCATTAGTGTAGCCACATCAGTGCCTGTCAGTGAAGGAGAAAATGTACTTATACAAAATTTTGTGACAGAAACAAAGAAAAACTTTTTTTTTTCAAAAATTTTCGGTCTTTTTTTATTTATAGCGCAAAAAATAAAAACCACAGAGGCGATCAAATACCACCAAAAGAAAGCTATATTTTTGGGAACAAAATGATAAAAAATGTGTTTGCGTACAATGTATCACGACTGCGCAATTGTCATTCAAAATGCAACAAAATGCAAGTCAAAGCTGAAAATTGGTCTGGAAGTGTTCTAAGTGGTTAAATATTGTGCCTGGGGGGTCTCCTTGGTCTGCCTGTAAAAGGGTGCATTTCTGTGATGTTTAGAACATAGCCAGAGTAAAATGACATTTCCAAAGGAAAAATTGTCATTTAAAATTGCGGCTGTAATGTATTGCCGGCCCCTGGCAATATACAAAAAAACACTGAAAAAATGTGCATGTCCCCCCCCTCCCTTCGGGTCTGGTTTGGATTTTAAGGGGAACTCCGCTCCAAAATTTTAAAAAAAATTGGTTTGGATTTGAAAATCCAAACCAGACCTTTATCCGAGCGAGCGCCCCCCCTCCTGAACCGTATCAGGCTACATGCCCTCAACGTGGGAAGTATGGGTGCTTTGGGGCAGGGGGGCTCTGCGCCCCCCCCACCAGAAAGTACCTTGTCCCCATGTTGATGGGGACAAAAGCCTCTTCCCGACAACCCTGGGCTTTAATAAGGGGGCCCCAGATCCCGACCCCCCCATGTGAATTAGTATCGGTTACATCGTACCCCTACTACTTCACCAAAAAGTGTAAAAAACACAGGGGCAAGTCCTTTATTTAAAAATGTAAAAAATAAATAAGTGTCCCTCTTTGTAATCCCCATCGTCAATCACGGCGAGCAGCGGACCCGAAAAAAAAACTGCAACAGCTCCTCCTCCATGGGAGGACTCCCGCCGACTGACTGCTCTTTGTTATGACAGATTATTTACATGGAAGGGCGGGGCCACCTGGTGATGTAAGCGTGTGACCCACCCCCTCTGACGTCATAAGGGGCGGGGCCACCCGCTTATGTCGCCGCGTGGCCCCGTCCTGCCATATAAATAAAGTGTCAAAGCAAGCCGCTTGCAGACGGCGGAAGTGGTGAACTGGGCCTCATAGATGTCTCTCTTTAGGCTCCCACGCCCTCCAGCCTCAATTTTAAAACAGTAGTAAACCTGCTTAAACTGGACTGCTCTCTGGACTTCAGCAGAAGTATCTCAAATTGATATAGACCCACGAATCTCAATGTGGTCAGTAAGGCCTTCAGTTTAGTTCACCCCAGCGTCAGTTAGTGTCAGATTGCCTGCTGCACTATCGCAGTCTCGTTATAAGTCGCTGATCGCTGCCATTACTAGTATAAAAAAATAAATAAATAAAAATTCCAGTATACATCCCATAGTTTGTAGACGTTATAACCTTCACTCAAACCAATCAATGTACACTTATTGGGATTTTTTTTACCAAAGACATGTAGTGGAATATATGTTGGCCAAAATTTATTAAGAGATTTAATTTTTTATGGGATTTTATATGGAATTTTATAGCACAAAGTAAAAAATATTGCTTTTTTTTTTTCTTAATTGTCGGTTTCTTTTCATTTATATAATACAAAATGAAAACACCCAGAGGTCATCAAATGCCACCAAAAGAAAGCTCTATTTGTGTGAAAAAAATTATATAAACTTTTAGGTCTCATGCACACAGGACATTTTTGGACGTTTTTACAGCTGCTGTTTTTGACTTCAGACGTTTTTTCCTACAGTCAATAAACTCTCCAGCATGTTATCCTATGTGTCCATGCACACATAGGCAGTTATCAACTGTTTTTGGCTGGGGCATTTATTGGCTGTAAAAAAAAACCCCAAGACTAGTGCGTTCTGAGAGGAGTTTTTCAGCTGTAAAAACGTTCAAATGCCCAAAAACGTTGATAAATGCTCAAAAACGCAGCTTGCCAGGCAGGGTTTTGTAGCTTTTTGATCCCATTGAAGGAAAAAAAAAAGCTAGTTCAAAAACGCTACTGACGTTTTTATAATGTTTTTTTAACGTTCTGTGTGCATGAAGCCTTATATCTCCCAGATCATGTTTTCCAGCATTTAGATGTGCCTACTTTAAAGCAGGTTTAGATGTGTTTAGACACACTTAGTCGTGTTTTACATGTCTTTAGCTTCACTTAAAGCATCTAATCAGATATTGGTTGAATTATATTATTTCTAAACATAGGTAAGCTGGCCACACCTAAGCGCAGGTAAACACACTCTGTGAATGGCAGCATTGAAAAATCATTATATGCATTTATATGTATTTAAAAGTGTCCTCTAAATGTATATAAATGCAGATTTGCCAGTAGGAATGAGGCCTAAGTAGAGATGATATTCTACTAACAAAAATGTAAAACCCTGCAGGAAAACAGTGAGGGCCTGACCTGGATGTAACTGCCAGGCAGGGTTGCAAGCTGTAACATTTTAAAGGAGTTGTAAAGGCAGTGATTTTTTTATCTCAATGGATTTTACCCATTAAGATAAAATACTGTCTGTGTGTAGCAGTTTCCCCAGCACCGCCTAATTACTTACCTGAGCCCCATCTCTCTCTAGCGAAGTCTACGAAGGTCTAACTACTCCTCCTCCCAACCTGTTGTTTATAAAATACTCCTCCTGATTGGCTGAGACACAGCAGCAGCACCATTGGCTCCAATAGCTGTCAAACAAAGTCAGTCAGCCAATCAGGGGAGAGAGGGGGTGTGGCCAGATCAGGCTCCATGTCTGAATGGATACATAGAGCTCTGACTCGGCCCCCCATAGAAAGATACTGGTTGAGGGGCACTCCATAGGAGGAAGGGGCCAGGAGCAGCTAAGAGGGACCCAAGAAGAGGAGGATCCAGGCTGGTCTGTGCAAAACCAACTGCACAGAGGAGGTAAGTATAACATGTTTGTTATTTTTTTTTAAAAATTAGACTTTGCAATCACTTTAATAGATAAGGGAATGCATTACAGGCAGTAACCTGTGGTTGTATGTCACCCCTGGCAGCTCTGCCAACCTATGTGATGACCTATGTTGGTTATGAAGAATCTGGAGTTGAACATACTACCGATTTGTTGGATTTGGAAGCAATTGGACAATGTTTCTGGTGTTTTTCTATAATTGGGAATAGTCTGTTTAAATACAAAGTTTAAAAGAACACAATTTGTAATGAAAATAAAATGTGCAAAGCTCTTTTTGCTTGCAATTCTTTCTCAATAACATTATGGGTTAATATGCTTGTCACTTGCATGCACTTACACACTGAAGTATGTTGGGTGTTGGCAACACATAAAATAGAAACTCAAACAACTCAGCAGCTAACCTGTGTACATGTAGCACACCTTAACCCTGAGAGGCGTTGTCACTCAGATTCAGCCAATACAACTGTTTTGCTTAGTGTTTAGACAGAATAAACATTGCTGAAGATAGCAGTGCAGAAGCAACTACATATTGTAGATGGGTTGAAGTTATCTTGGCTGCAATAGATTTTGATTTGATTGGGGAGACACACTATTTTGACACAAACAGAAGCCTGTATGCACAAGCCCTAAAACGATAATGTTAAATGATTGTTATGACATATTGTGACTAGCCAAATAGATTAATGTATACTGTTATAGGCTTGCATAATCCTTTGTCTCAAAGTCTTTTGGTCTAATTTCTGCCCTATATAGAAATGCTGTGGTCACATTGAAATGAAAGTGGAAACTGTACACAGACTGTCCTGGCACTATAGGAGAAACTGTAAATGCATTATTTTGTTATTAGATTGCAACTGGAGATTTTTAATGTCTTAGGTAAAAAGTACAATATTTGCAAAGTGGGAGCAGGCATCATGCACTAATTCAGAAGTGAGAACGTATGCGGGGTAAGACGCCGCTCAAAACCTGTTTGGGCCAAAGCAATCAAAATCCATGTTATACTAATCTGGTGTCAGTACAGTTAAAATATGATGGGTTGTATAGCATTTTAGACCTTGTGCTCGGTGTATTGCTCTTGCTAATTATTGAATAAGCCTGATTGGATCAGGTTTAGCTATCCTCGAATGTCTAGTTCTTTGATTAGACCAGGCATGCTCAAACTACGGCCCTCCAGCTGTTGCGGAACTACACATCCCATGAGGCATTGTAAAACTCTGACATTCACAGACATGACTAGGCATGATGGGAATTGAAGTTCTTGAACAACTGGAGGGCCATAGTTTGAGGACCCCTGGATTAGACTATCAATTGCATATTTTGGGTTTTGTTGGGCCAGGAAGCCTGATCACTCTATGCACGACCATTTCTGCTCCTAAGCTTTGCATAGCATGAATACAGGAATATGACTAACATGGCAGTGGCAAGGAGACCTATGCATGACTACTTGCTTTAAAATATTTTTTAGAGGAGTACATAATATGTTGTAGATCATATGGATTCAGGTAACACTCCTACTTACATGATTAAATGCCTTAGAGTTTGTCTTGCAATTTGTTTCCTGTACAAGGTTGGGTTTGTTTGCTTTTTGCTGCAGTTATGCTTAGAGAATTTATGTGTGAGTCAGTCATTGACATAAGAATACGTGCACTCTTTTTTCTGAACTATAATAAATGCAAACCAATTCTTCTAAAACCTGAAAATTACTGTTCTAAAAATTGGGCAGTTACATTGCCTGTGTAGTCTGCACTACTGTATATGGGCTCTGAAGGAGAGACAGAGTATGCTTCAGGGTAACCTTGGGAGTATTTAAAGTGGTAGTAAACCATGGACTTAAAGCTGATGTAAACCCTCACATACAGTAAACCCAGTGAAGTGAACAGCCTTAGATGATACACAGAGATGAAACAAATCTCCCAACATACGTTTTATATGTATTTCTGCTGTCTTCAGCTTGCTGTATTCTTTAGAAAGTGCTCATGGTGTTAGAGATTTTCTCTTCCCGTTCTGCACTGGGAGTGGATTCTTGGCATACAGCCATGACAGCTGATTGGAGGAAAGATACACATGCCTCCTCCACAGGCAAAGGAAGGAAGTAATGTGCAGAGCTGTGCTGTGACAAGACAAGCTCTCTGCTAACCTATTTATAGCAACCTCCCACGACACAAATTTCAGGCTGGTTTTATCTTGGTTGAGAACTTGTCAGAAGTTATCATGCTGACAACAGAAGAATGAAGCAGCAGAAACACACAGGGCTTAGTGCTTTGGAGAGAGATAAGAAGATACTGCAAATATATGTGCTTAGGTCAAATTTCATGAATCTGGTTTACATCCACTTAAAAAAAAATCCCCTGCAAGGCAATGGGATAATGTGCTAGTGTGCATCGCACACTAGCACATTATGAAATACTAACATTAGAAGGAAGCCCTCCAGTGGTGCGTTGTCACCTCTGGCAGGGCCTCCATCTTACCCCGGTCTTCCTTCAGGGTTCACTGGCTCCAGTCCTGTGAGAGGCTGACTTGCAATGATGTAACTCCCATGCATGCGCACAGGAGCAATGGTTTACTGCACAGAGCTCTGAAAGTATGGCATGGGTATGCCTCTTCATGCGCCAGTGACGTCGTCCTCTGCATCCAGTGTGAATGTCTCCTAAACGCTGCAAGTTTAGGAGATATTCACTGTACTTACAGGTAAACCTTATTATAGGCCTACCTGTAGGTACACGTCCTAAAGCAGAGTCAGCTGGTTTTCCAGCTGCTCTGTACACATGCCAGACTCCAGGCAAGATTCTGAACTATTTATTTACAAAACTGATGTAAATAGGATTAATCGAGTTAAATAAAAAAGATTGTGCTGTGCCCAAATAATAAACCTAAAAATTACTAAAATTAATTAACAATAAACTGGCAGCTACTTCATAAATAACATGCAAATTATGGCAAACTAATAACAAAGAAGCGCCTACTTACAGTAAACTTGTTCCAATATACATATGTGAATATCATACAGGAAAATATACAAAACATCCATTATAAATAAAGTATAGTCCATAAAACATATATATAAGTCTATGATTAAACAAGCAAAATGCAAATGAGGATCTTTTATCCACCGTCGTGCTGATAAAGTAGAAATCAAAAACACCCAGTGATTAATCCCATAGGAGAGCAGCTCACAGTCACAATCAACCCCTAAGATTAATGGAAGGTCTTAGTGCTTTTGTATTATCCAATCCGGAATGGCGTTCCTCATATATGAATTTGGATCAGGAGTATGGTGGTAAGGGCGCTCCAGTGTTTGGACGGCAGGGCTGGTGGTCTGGTGATGGCAGCACTTAAACAGCAGAAGCAGCTCTGGATGTTATGAGAGGTAGACAGAAACATAACATAAACTCATAACAGTGTAATATGTATAATAAAGTGTAATATGTAAAAATGTATTCTGTGCACACACGGTTAAAAACACTTACACTTGTCAGATCCTATAGGCATATGTAGGAGTATAGTGTGGAGTCTTGTACATCCATCTGTAGGGAGCAGTCATTCTGGAGAATACATAAGCAAAAACAAGATGCCTCTAAGTGCAGCAGTAGATGGTAATCTTGGCGCACAGAGTGGTTAACACTTACAGAATTGCTGGTATTGTCAGGCTTGTAAGGTAGCTGAATTAGGTCTCTGGCAAGTTCTCCCGCCTGTGGGGAGTGAAGAGAGAGGGCCCACAGCTGTCATCCACATGGTGTACAGTATGCAGAGGAGACTCCCGTGTTCCTGTTCCCGCTGGAACGCACAAGGCTGTGTGGATCAGTGAGGGGGGCTGACATGTTTTGGAGCATGTGCAGCTCTTTCTTCAGACAAACGCCCTTAGGGGTGGTGGGGACTTATGAGATGTGAAGGGGAGGGGCAAGGGGAGGTGCGGAGGCAGGTCTCTAATGAGCGAGAGATCGCAGGAAATGATGTAGATGTCAGCTAAAGCACATCTGGCACTGCTGTGATCGGTGTCAATGTGCAGTTGTGCAGCGGGGGGAAAAAAAGGAAAATTACTGGCAATAATAGGACATGGGTGAACAAAGATGTGGCAGAGGCTGGAACAGTATGTGCATATACAATAATTGAATAAATACCATGTGAGATGATGTGTAATATAAATGGGATGACAGTGTGATGTGAGGCTGTGTAGGATCAAGGGAGGAGGGGGGAGGGATGTTCAGAGGTATGGGGTGGTATGTCAGAAAAGTATGGTAATGGGAGGGTAATAAGCTGCGGTCAGTGGTAGGTGATGGATTATTGTAGGAACCATCAGCCAGAGGTTAAAGTATGGTATTGATGTCTAGTTCTTCGTTTATCCCTCCCGGCGACAGAACATCCAGGGCATAGATCCAATATGTTTCTCTATGGCATAGGCACTGGATTCTTTCTGCCGCAGGGAGACTAGCCGGGGTGGATTCGATAACCCATACTTTGAGGCCCTGAGTGGATTTGTGGTGCTGTTCCTTAAAGTGTCGGGGAACACTATAGTCACCGTTTCTGGCTTTAATGGCGCAGCGATGTTTGCCGAAATGTTTGCGTAGGGGGTGTGAGCTCTTCCCACTTGATGCAGACCACAAGGGCAGTAGAGACATTATACCACGTATTCTATGGAGCAAGTATAAAATTCTTTAATAGTCAACTCTTTCTGTTCATGACAAATTTGCATGTAAGGCAGAGGGGCTTCTGGCACTGGCACATTCCAATAATTGAGAAGAATTTCAATGATGGTGTTGTGTCCTTGTTGTTTTTCAGTTTGCTGGGTGCAATTTTTCCTCTGATATTGGGGCTTTCCTATAGCAGAACTGGGGGTGGGTTGGTATGGTGTCTTTTAGAAGGGGGTCTTGTAGTAGTAGGGGCCAATGTTTACGTACAGTATCTCAAAAAAGTGAGTACACCCCTCACATCTTTGTAAATATTTTATTCTATCTTTTCATGCGACAACGCTGAAGAAATGACACTTTGCTACAATGTAAAGTAGTGAGTGTACAACTTGTATAACAATGTAAATTAGCAGTCCCCTCAAAATAACTCAACACACAGCCATTAATGTCTAAACCGCTGGCAACAAAAGTGAGTACACCCCTAAGTGAAAAATGTCTAAATTGGGCCCAATTAGCCATTTTTCCTCCCCAGTGTCATGTGACTCGTTAGTGTTACAAGGTCTCAGGTGTGAATGGAGAGCAGGTGTGTTAAATTTGGTGTTATCGATCTCACTCTCTCATACTGGTCATTGGAAGTTCAACATGGCACCTCATGGCAAAGAACTCTCTGAGGATCTGAAAAAAATAATTTTTGCTCTACATAAAGATGGCCTAGGCTATA
>BLSH010090524.1:239616-256789 GCA_018402905.1 Glandirana rugosa
CTAAACCCGAATATGGTACTTTTGCCCTTTTAGGTACGGTTTTTTGATGATGTTTGGATGGCGTCCTTAGAGTAAGAATGTGATGTTTTCGACGGTGGCGGGATCGACTGACTTGTTATATGGATTCTCGGTTAAGACGGTGGAGTCTGTGTTGACGTGGTTTTTCTGTCTGATGGATTTAGTTTCACTCTGGGAGTTTGATTTTAAGGTTCTTTATCGATAGGTGTTTGTGAGCTTGTTCGGACACGGTGTATACCTTTATTGATGTAGGGAAGGGGGGTTCGTTTTTTGTTTGGGTTCTCAGAGACCAAGTGGTGAGTCAAAGTATTATTTGTTTGTATACCTCGTGTGTCAGCTAGGGCGGTGGCAGCTTTTGTAGTGTAAGAATGAGATTCCTGCGGTAGGTTTGTAGTAGTTTTTTGGCATGGATTTTCCCGTTTTCATGGTATAAGCCCAAATCTCGAAATGCTAAATGGTCATTGTCCTGGACGGAGGTGAAAGTAAGGCCCATATTATTGTAGTTACAATGGGTGACAAACTGTTCGATGTTATTGGTGTCCCCTTCCCAGATGATAATAACATCATCGATGTAACAACCATAAAAAATGATTTGTGAGGTAAATGGATTGTGGATCCAGATGTGTTTGGTCTCCCAGAGGCCCATGGTTAAGTGCGAAATTGGTTCCCATGGCTGTGCCATTGGTCTGGAGGTAGTAGTTGTCCTGGAATTTGAAGTAATTGTGTGTTAGACAGAAAATAATAGCATCTAGGATGAATTGGTTTTGGTTGGGGTATATGGATGCGTCATCCATCAGGAAATGTTCGATAACTTTCATGCCGACCTAATTGGGAATAGAGGCATAGAGGGACTGGACGTCGAGGGAGAGCCAGGAGTATGTGGGTTTCCATCTATATGGTTCAAGCTGTTTTAGCAAGTGGATACCATCTCTGATGTATGATTAAAGTTTGAGGACAAATGGTTGTAAGTATTGGTCCACATATTGGGAAAAGTCGCTGGTGATGCTATTCATGGAAGCTACGATGGGCCTCCCTGGTGGGTTGGTACTGCATTTGTGGATTTTTGGCAAGTGGTAGAAATATGGTGTATGATGGAAGTTCTTGACTAGAAAGGATGCTTCATTTTTGGTTATGACTTTGTATTTTAAGGCTTAATGGCTTCCGATGTGAAATCCGGTAAGGGATCCTGGGACAGCTCGATATATGTATGCTTGTCGCTTAATAGTCTGGTGGCTTCCCTGATGTAGTCCTTCTTGTCTTGTATAACAACACCACCTCCTTTGTCGGCGGATTTTATGATGATTTTCTTATTGGATTTTAAGGTGTTGAGGGCTAGCTTTTCGGGTTTTGTAAGGTTGTGGTTTTTCTGAAGTCATGTGTCCTTGTGGCACATAGAGAGTAGATCAGAATAGGCAATGCGGTAGAAGGTATCAAGGCAAGGGCCTTTGGATTGTGTGGGGTTGAAAGTAGATGGTGGGCGGAGGGTGGAGTGTTTAACTGTATGGGAGGAGCAGAGGTGTTGGGTGTACAGCAGGGTTTCTAGTCCTGGGTCCAGGGTGGGTCTGCTTCCTTCCTGGTAAAGGTCTTCCCACCCACCGCCCTTCATTGACACACACAGCCTCATGTGTTCCTGCGGGAACAGGGATTCAGGAGTCTCCTCTGCATACCATACACCAGCACGCCATTGGCGTGCCAGCTCTCTTCACTCCCCACGGGCAGGAGAACTCCCAGAGACCTAATCCAGCTACCTTACACGCTGCACTTAGAGGCATCTTGTTTCCGCTTATGTATTCTCCAGAATGAATGCTCCTTACAGATGGATGTACAAGACTTCACACTATACTCCTACATATGCCTATAGGATCTGACACCCTGTAAGTGTTTTTAACTGTGCGGGCACTAAATAAATTTTACATATTACAGTTAGAGGCTATTCCTATGAATTTGGATCACAGATGAATACATCAAGATGGAAATCCCATATGCATGAAAAAAGGAAGCGCATGCGTGCAGCTATCCATGGACTTTGGCCCTCAATTCTTGTCATTTTTACAGACACTTTATAGCAGTGGTTCTCAACTCCTGTCCTTGGGACCCACTAACGGGCCAGATTTTAAGTATTACCTTGGGGAGATGTAGACTAGAATACTGCAATCACTGCACAGCAAATGATATCACCTGTGATGTATTTCAGTTATCTTGCAAACATGGCTTGTTAGTGGGTCCTGAGGACAGGAGTTAAGAACCACTGCTTTATAGCAATCCCTCAGCCTGGATAAGCCTACAAGGTTACCTCTCTGATCCAATCTTTATTTGGTCAGGCACTAAGTAGGGGTGTCCTCGCTAACCTATTCTTTTTGTAATTGCCATCGAGACCCTGGCTGTGGCAATCCGTGCTCATCCAGATATATTGGACTTTTTCTGTCCTCACCGCATACTTCCCTGCCATCAGTTCTAGATCTCCTCTGGCGCGGAGAGAGTGAGAGGCCTGAATGTGAACCTGGATGGGGATATACAGAGGACATTATAATTTTGCGTGGCAATCAAATTCCATTCCCTACCTTGGCATCAAATTGACCCCTTCTTTCGCAACACTCTAACGATCCAATTATTCACATCTTTTTACTCAGTTGCTGCATGAGTTGGAACAATGGTCTTCTGGTGGTCTTTCCTGGGTGGGTAGAATAGCCTCAATCAAAATGGTAGTACTCCCCAGGATCCTTTGCTATTTTCGTGTTCTACCTATTGCAGTGCCATCCAGGGAGTTACAGAAATTTCAAGCCCAGTTATTGAGGATTATTTGGAGTCTTAAGGGGAGGGGGAGATTGGCAATACTATAGAGCAGCACAGGTGTCCCAGTTGGCTCGGATATATTCCTTCCCATACAGACTGGAGTGGGTGGCCCTGGAGGAGCAGGCTAGTGGTCCCATTGAGCTTTTGACGTGGATCCCATTTCGGCATCGTCCGTCGATCCTGTGTTCTTCTTTCTCATTATATGCAGGTCTGGGATTCATCCTGTAGGGCTGTGCCTCTTCGGTCCCCACACACTCCTGTGGCCCCTCTGCTCAACAACCTGGCGTTTCCTCCTGGTCTATGTCGACAGGAATTCCAGTGGTGGATTGATAAGGGCCTGTATAGAATAGGTGATTTCCTTGACCATAAGGGAATTTGTCCAGTCTCCTACTTTGTGCAGCAGTTGAAGATGCCTCCATCTGAGCATTTCCGTTTGCAGCAGATCTTGCACTTTCTGTGTTCGTTTGCAGAGATCTACAGCTGATATTACTATGCGCACTGCTTTTGAGTCCAGATGCTTCCGGGGTGGCCCGGGGGGGGGGGTCTTGATGCTGTACAAATTATTTGTTTACCCGTCTGCAAAATTGCCTTATATGTTGGTGTGGGAGGACTTGGGGGAGGAGATTGATTTGAGCGACTGGTGGAGGTGGTCTCCTCGTACATATAAGGGTATAATGAACACAGCCCTGGTGGAGGGAGGATATAAGGTACTTTCTAGATGGTACCTGGTGCTTGACCGCCTCTCAAAAATGTACCAGGGGGCCTCTCTCTATGTTTTCAGGATGTGGTCAACATGGTAGGATGTTCTACGTATGGTAGACCTGTGCCAAGGTTCACCGGTTTTGGATAAGAATTCACTCCCTGATCTATTCTGTGACCATGGTGAATATAGTTAAAGACCCTAAGGTGGCTTTTCTTAACAAGCCTGTCGTTGATGCTCTCAAGCACGTTCAAACTTTATTCCACCTTATGTTTTTTGCAGCGACAATCGCTAAAGCGACTGCCTGGAAGAAGCCAGTGGTAGATTTAGCTGTTATGAAAATAAACTGACATGGATCATGCTCAATGAAAAACTGGTCAGTATCTTGCAGGATAAAACTGCTAAGTTTGACCGTGCTTGGGATCCTTGGATTAAAGCAGAGTTCCCCCCATTTAAAAGTCAGCAGCTACAAAAAGTTTAGCTGCTGACTTTTAATAATCCGACACTCACCTGTCCCACATTCCAGTGATGCAGCCGCCTGCAGCCTCGTTCCTCTCCCCCTCCCCTCCGCGGCACCGGCATTGCAAGTGTGGGCACCCGGCTGTGGCTTCACAGCCAGGCGCACAATGCGCAGATTGCAGGGAGGGAGGGGGGAGAGGTGAACTTCCACTCTGCGCCCTGGCGCCAGGAGAGAAAGTGGGAGCTGGGAGCCTGTGAAAACTAGGTACCCGCTCCCCCCAAAAAAAATGACATGCCAATTGTAGCATGTCAGGGGGTCACCAGCACTTAAAGCGGAAGTTCCACTTTTGGGTGAAACTCTACTTTAACCACTTGCCGACCGCCCGCCGTGGCTTGACGGCGGCAAGTGGTTCGTTAACGCGAAACGCCGTCACCTGACAGCGGGCGTGATAACGAGTATTGTGTACGCGTGCCACCGGAGGCGCGCTCACACGCTCACTGTGTTCTGGGGGGGGGGGCAGGGAGTGCAGGTAGGGCGGACTCGATCTCCGCCAGCTATCCGTGGTGAGAGAACGGAGTTCCGTGTATGTAAACACAGATATCCGTTCTGACAGAGGGGGAAGGCATGTGATCACAGGCTTCCTGTATATGGAAGCCGTGATCACTCCCCTCCCCCTGACAGCCCAGCCCCCATACAGTTAGAACACACTAAGAGAACACAGTTAACCCTTAGAGCGCCCCCTCCAGGTTAACCCCTTCACTGCCAGTGGCATTTACACAGTAATCAGCGCATTTTCATAGCACTGTAAATGCCAATGGCCCTGAAAAAGTGTCAAAATGGTCCGACATGTCCGCCGCAATATCGCAGTACTGCTAAAAATCGCAGATCGCCGCCATTACTAGTAAAATATATTTAAAAAAAACCCATAAATGAATTCTCATCATTCGAAAATGCAGCAAATTTTGCGCAAACCAATCAATAAACGCTGATTGCGATTTTTTTTTTTTTTACCAAAAATATGAGGAAGAATATAAATCGGCCAAAACCGTTGAAAAAAAAATGTTTTTTTTGTATTTTTTTTTTTGTATTTGTTATTTATCAAAAAGTAAGAAATGTTTTTTTTTTCAAAATGTTTTTATTTAGTTGTCTTGCTTCCACTTGTGGTTGCACATTATGTATACTCACGGCCCATGTGTCAGTGGGTGTTGGCGAAGTTTGGGTTCTAATGTTTCCCCTGGTAGGGAGTTTGCCGAGTGGGATGGCTGTTTGCTTTATAAGAACGTTTTCTTTATGTTGAATTCCTACTTTATCTGGCATCCCTTTGGGTCAGGAGTACCTAGTGGTATAATATTTGATTCTCTTTTTATACCTGTTCTTAATATTTTGATGTGCACCACCTGCGTTGTGTATCCTATTCTTGAAAAAAAATTTCAATGAAAATATTGAAACAGAATAAGAAGCTAACAATAGTAAGTACCGAATACATTTTTTTAAATTAAATGCTAATAGAATAAAAAAGAAAAAAAAAACGCCCACAGAGGAAAGCTAAAAACTAGAGATGAGCGAACTTCTAGAAGTCCGGGTTCTGCTGGTTCGGCCGAACTTCGGGACAAAGTCTGGGTTCGGGTCCGGACAGAACCCGAACTTTGTCCCGGACCCCGAACCCCATTGAAATCAATGGGGACACGGACTTTTAGGCACAAAAAAGGCTGGAAAATAGTCCTGGAAGGTCCTAGAGGTCTGCAAAAGGAAGGAAATGCGGGTAAGGGTGGGACAAGTGACCTACAAAGAAATGGGGACAGGGAAATAACTTTAAATATTTTTTAAAAAATAAAAACATAAAAAATGCAAAAATGGAGATCATCTTCAAAATGGGTCTGAAAAGTATTAATTAACATTAGAGGCCATAGAACTGTTCTAAAATCATCTTCAAACTGTGTCAAAAAAGTATAAATAAGCCGGGAATACCCATATCACTGTTCTGCAAAATGTGTGTGTCACTTTAAATGAAACCGTCAATCAGTGCACATCTGTTCTGCACAATTATTTAAAGTCTGTGTGTCACTTTAAATGAAACTGGGAATCAGTGCACATCTGTTCTGCACAATTCTTTAAAGGCTGTGTGTCACTTTAAATGAAACCGTCAATCAGTGCACATCTGTTCTGCACAATTTTTTAAAGTCTGTGTGTCACTTTAAATGAAACCGTCAATCAGTGCACATCTGTTCTTCACACTTCTTTTTAGTCTGTGTCACTTTTATTATTGCCGCTAATCAGTGCACATCTGTTCTTCACACTTCTGTTTAGTCTGTGTCACTTTTATTTTAGCCGCTAATCATTGCACATCTGTTTTTCACACACAACATCTGTTCTGCACCAGAACAGATGTTCTTCACACATTACATCTGTTCTGCACACATCTGAAAATAGTTTAGAACACTTTACCTAAAACCGGGGAGGAACCATACACCTGTTCTTCAAACATCTGGAATCTGTGTGTGAAACTACAGCATAGAGAAGAACAGGCATATGGTTCCGCTCTTTACACACTGTTTGCAGATGTTTGAAGAACAGTGATTTAAAGTGACACACAGACTTTAAATAATTGTGCAGAACAGATGTGCACTGATTCCCGGTTTCATTTAAAGTGACACACACATTTTGCAGAACAGTGATATGGGTACTCCCGGCTTATTTATATTTTTTTGACACAGTTTGAAGATGATTTTAGAACAGTTCTATGACCTCTAATGTTAATTAATACTTTTCAGACCCATTTTGAAGATGATCTCCATTTTTGCATTTTTTATGTTTTTATTTTTTTTTAAATATTTAAAGTTATTTCCCTGTCCCCATTTCTTTGTAGGGCACTTGTCCCACCCTTAACCCAATTTTCCTTCCTTTTGCAGACCTCTAGGACCTTCCTGGACTTTTTTACAGCATTTTTAAGATTTTTCATTAAAATTACCAGAACCCCGGACCCGAACCCGGACTTTTTATGAAAAGTCCGGGTCCCGGACACCCCAAAGTTCGGTACGGACCCGAACTTTACAGTCCGGGTTCGCTCAACTCTACTAAAAACCCCAACAAAGCATGATTTCTGCATTTAGGAAAGAATCCAAGCCTTTTTTAAAACAATCTACAGAGCTGGTCAGAACCAGCTCTTGAGAGAGTCTATTTCACATTTTCACAGCTCTTATTGTGAAAAAGCCTTTCTGTATGTGGAGGTTAAATCTATTTTCCTCCAGATGTAAAGAGTGCCACATTTTCCTCTGTGATGACCTTATAGTAAATAACTCTACACCAAGTTCACTACAGTATATGGACCATGTACTTTATGTATTTATACATGCTGATCATATCCCCCATAATCTCCTCTTCTCAAGAGAAAATAAATTCAGTTCAGCTAATCTTTTCTCAAAGCTGAGCTCCTCCATGCTTCTTATCAGTTTGATTGCCCCTTTCTGCATTCTCTCCAGTTCCCCAATATTCTTTTTGTGAACTGGTGGCCAAAGCTGAACTGCATATTGTTCATGACTCACACAGGAGAAAAATTATGTCTCTCTTTGCAGTCCATACCTCTTTTAATACAAGAAAGGATTTTGCTCATTTTGGAAACCGCAGCTTGGCATTGCATTCTATTATTAAAGTGGAAGTCCATGCTAAAAGTAAAATCCCTACATCTATAGTCACCCACGATCTAACACTAACCTATCTAGCCCTGTAAAGAAAAAATGAGTATACATACCTTTTCTGAAGGTGATCCGACCTGATACCATGCTGAGCTGTCAGCCATGGCTTCTCTGTGTAGGCGGGTGCAGAGGACACATCCGACAACGGAAGCTCCAAAGTAACTCTATGGGTGACGTCACTCCCCATTCATTTTACAGCCGTTGTTGGCCATACCCTCTGCAGAGCTTCCGTCACTGGAGATCTGGTCGGATCACCTCCAGAAAAGGTATGTGTACTGATTTTTTATGTACAGGTCTTGATAGGTTAGTGCTAGATTGTGGGTGACTATAGATGTAGGGATTTTAGTTTTAGCATGGACTTCCACTTTATGTTTATGATGTACCAAAACACCCATATCTTTTTCTACCACCAAGTTACAGCTCGCATGGGCAGAAATAGTGTCAGCATGTCATAAATCCCACAGAATGCTATAAACTCACACCCTGGTGCCACAAACCAGGCACACCCATAATTCAAAAACATCCAAGCATGATGGGAACCTGCCCTACACATGTGAGTTTCATCTCAATGACTTCCTAAGGGAAGTTTGTAGGAAATATGTAGTACTTTTACAATTTTCTCTATTTACCATGATGTGTCCTGTATTTTCACAGAGCATTATGGCATTTAGTGCAGCCCTAGAATTCAGAAAGCAATGGAAGTCCTGCTCCATCTAGACCTGCTCGGCCTCTCTTCCACTGCCATGCTGCCACCGTTGTGCTGTGGTGAAAACTGGTGGTAGGCTTGCAGTGGGATTGTGCCTTTATTGCAAGGATTACTTGGTCATTTTGTCTAGAGGAGAAAAGAAACACATTTTTCTTACCTGATCTTGGCGCTTCCCTCATGCTCTGGTAATGGACTGTCCCTTGGTGTCAACACATCCAGTGCAGGGCTATGGACCTTGCTTTGGTCTTGATGACATCTGGACCCTAGAACACTAGAGTATGGGGGGATGCTTTGGGGACTGGTCTAGCAGCAGGAAGGATCTGGTAAATTAACCTTCTTTTATTGTTCCCCTAGACCTAAATGAACAATTAACCTTGCAGTGCATGAGCAGCCCCAATGCAAGTGATAATTTTCTAGTTGCCGGGAGTTGAGCACCAAAGCATAAATAAATATAAATGATTTTTCCCTAGAAAAATGTGAATGTGAAGATGCAAGGTGATTTGTTTTAGTAATTTTGGATTCTGGTTGCTTTGATGTAGAGCTCTACTCTTGCTAATTCTGCTCCTCTTTTTATAAAATATTAGCCACTGTGTTACAGCTGAAACATTTTTTTTAACCCTTGTGCTTTTCACATGTGGTATTTCAGTTGGTATTTCTGCAGAATCAAAAATTCATGGGAATGTTCGTGTAGCACTGGCCCCCTCAGGAATTGCTGCATTTTTCAGGCCATCCCAGCCTTGCTACTGATGCTTACAGCTACCCCAACCCACTCACCAACCCACCAGCAGTGACCAAATGACAGACACCAACTTTGGTGGCTTAGTGTCCAGGGGTGTGAGGGTTAAGGGAATACACAAACCTGCAGCAAAAATCCTTACTCTCAGTATCTTGTAGTTTTTTTTTCTTGTTTTGCCTCTGACACAGGCTAATGCAAAACTGAGTGGGACAGACAGGCAGATACCTTGAATCGTAAGCCCCTCTCACATGCTAGTAGTGGACCACTTGCCTAAGCCAATACAGGCAAACGGACTGAGTAGAAGTCTTCTGAAGGTGCTCCACCTTAGTAGCCACCTTGCTGTGTTTCCATGCCCTGGCATAGGGGGAAATATTCATAACCTACAACATTGTATCTTCTCTCTTTAACCACTGGAGGACATTTCTTTGTTGCAGGCAGAAGCAAACAATATCCTGGGCTAAGGGTTAAATCCAAAAAACATTGAGGCAGAGATCCTACATTAATTTTGCAAATATTCTTAAGAATGTTAGCAGCCTATATACTGACATACAAAAGGAAGAAAAAAACTGGAACAAAAGAGAAATATTTCTCCAAAGCAGTCTATCAGGTTTTGTCTTTCAGCTGCAGGGAGTAATGATGACTGAACGTACCTGGGTTCAATTTGTAGGCCTTCTGTCCAACTCCTCATCAATTTCAGAAATTGTAAAGTTTAATGTGAACCCCAATAAATTCAATGGGAGGTGAATCTTGAAATTTCTGGTCATTTGAGAAAGGGCTTGAAGAGCTGGGTACAGCACTGGTGGACATACACCAATGCAAAAAAAAAAAATGTAATGCAATATTATATGTAAGTATCCCAGCTACAGCCAAAAAAAAGTCCCAAATGTGGGTATCAACCCCAAATTTGTATAGAGCACAATCCACTAGGGAAAGGGGGAATGGTGAGGAGCATAAGGGTTTTTTTGATCACCAAAAAAAGAGCAAGGTAAGTATGGACACATACATAATAAAACAGATATTTATTAGAAAAGCTAAAAATATCCTGTCATGACACCTGGGGTCAGGTGACAGGTGCGCACCGCTGGGGTGCGAATCGTACCGAGAGTTGCGAAGAGCACCACTAAGTTTGTGGACCTATAGCTGACTGCTGCTAATGAGTTCCGGCTGGTACGGGAAGAGGGGCCCCTGTAGCATGGACACTGGAACACAGGGAGCTAGTGCATGGGTTTCCCAAGGGCGCAGAGTCTAAGAGCCAGTAGGTATTCGCCAGTGGTGAGGATGGGTTTGGCTACAACTGGATCCAGGTCGCAGCCCCCGGGGTCCCCTAGCTCACGCTCAGATGGCTACAGGTGGAAGAGAGGAAGCAGCAGAGCAGGAACAGCAAAGGATAGTCAGCGGCCTAGCAAAGGGTCAGGGCCACTAGCAGACAGGAGAAACAAAGAGCAAGTCGAAGATCGGGGTATCAGGCAGGCAGGGATAGTCAGAACAAGCAAAAGATCGGTAATCGGAAATAGACACAGAGCATACACCAGGAACAATCACACACAAAGCCAAACACAAACAACATTGATCGGCATTGCAGACTTGTACTGCCAGGTGTTATATAATGTTCCTAATGAGGGCCTGGGGTGGACCTCAGCTGAGGAGGGCTACTAAAGCGCACAGGTGAGGAAGGCCCGACCTTTTACTGGACACATGCAGCAAGGTAGGCAACAGACAAGACATGAATGTTACTGTGGTTTCATGACATATCCATTCTGTAATGGGATAGAAACATTTGACTGAATGTTCAAATGTACATAATATGTAAAAAATATACAGTGACATAAAAGTGACATAAAAACAATCTCATCCACTTAGAATGAACATGATGAATGATGCGTTTTCCAAGTGGCCCCAGTGCATTTCAACCAAAGTGGTATTTCTCAGGGGATGCCCTTGGGTAGCATATCAGGAAGTTATTCTAGAACAAATACATATAGTGAATACAATACATATGAAACTACAAGAATATTCAATAAACATAAGAGGTCCAGTTGTCATCAACTTACATATAGTCATGAGATATATCAAACACATCAGGATATAAAATGCCGGAGATCCGCCAGGATGGAAAGGGGGAAAGGGACAGCAGGAAGAAAGGAGGAAGAAAGGAATTTTTCAGCCCGTGTGTTCCAGGCACAAGTGATACTAGCCAAAATGTATAAATGGTTTGCCTGACAAAAAATACCGCCATTACAAGTAAAAACAATTTAAAAAATAAAAGTCCTTAACCACTTCAGCCCCGGAAGGATTTCCAGCTTTAGGACCGGAGCCCTTTTTGCGATTCGGCACTGCGTCGCTTTAACTGACAATTGCGTGGTCGTGCGACGTTGTACCCAAACGAAATTTGCGTCATTTTTTTTCCCATAAATAGAGCTTTCTTTTGGTGGTATTTGAACGCCGCTGCGTCATTTCTGATCGCCGCTATAAACAACAGAAGAGCGACAATTTTGCAAAAAAAACCTAATTTCTTACTTTTTGCTAAAATACAAATCCAAAAAAAAAATATAAAAAAACATTTTTTTTCATCGTTTTTGGCCGATTTATATTCTTACTCATATTTGTGATAAAAAAAATCGCAATCGGCGTTTATTGATTGGTTTGCGCAAAAGTGGTTGCGTTTACGGATGATGAGAATTCATTTTTGGGGTTTTTATTTATTTATTTTTTTTTTCTATTAATGGTGGCGATCTGCGATTTTTAGCGGTACTGCGATATTTCAGCGGACATGTCGGACCATTTTGACACTTTTTTGGGACCATTGGCATTTATACAGCGATCAGTGCTATAAAAATGCACTGATTACTGTGTAAATGCCATTGGCAGTGAAGGGGTTAACCTGCAGGGGGCGCGCTAAGGGTTAAGTATGTTCCCTGGGCGTGTTCTAACTGTGGGGGGACTGCCCTAGCTGGGGAAGGGAAGTGGTCACAGCCTTCATGTACAGGAAGGCTGTGATCACAGCCCTTCCCCCTTCACAGAACGGAGGTCCGTGTTTACATACACGGACCTCCGTTCCAATCGAAGCCGCCGCACCCGCTCCCTGGCCCTCCCCGGACACAGTGAGCGCACGGGCGCGCCTCCGGCGGCGCGTGCGCGCTCACTGTGCGCGATCTGGCGGCCGCCGTCATATGACGGCGATTCGCCTTACAGAGCCACTTTGCTGCCGTCAAATGCCAATCGGCGGTCGGCAAGTGGTTAAATCTATCCCATAGTTTGTAAACGCGATAACTTTTGTGCAGCCAATCAATATACGTCTATTGTGATTATTTTTTTACCAAAAATATGTAGAAGAATATATATCGGCCTAAACTGATGAATACATTTGTTTATTTATATATATATATATATATTTTGGATATGTAATATAGCAAAAATTGTCGCTATTTTTTTGTTTATAGCACTAAAAATAAAAACCCCAGAGGTGATCAAATACCACCAAAAGAAAGCTCTATTTGTGGAAAAAAAAGGACATAAATTTTGTTTGTGTACAGCATCACACGACCGCGCAATTGTCAGTTAAAGCGACGCAGTGCCATATCGCAAAAAAATGGCCTAGTCAGGAAGGGGGCAAATCCTTCCGGGGCTGAAGTGGTTAAATAGTAGTTGTGTGTGAGATTATTTAAAAGTCCTGTTAAAGGCCCTTCGAAGGCAAGATTTGGAGTATCCCCTCTCAAGAAAGCGTTTTTTTAGATCGTTTGCCGCCTTCTTGAATTTAAAATCATTACTACAGTTGCGCCATAGTCTCAAATATTGGGAATAAGGGGTGGACAGCAGTACAGGTTGAGGGTGGAAACTGTCAGCCCTTAAAATGGTATTACCAGCCAATAGTGTGCAGTACAAATCACTTGTCAGCATACCATAATTTCCACTGTAACATCAAAAAAGGTTACTTTTTGTTAATCATAGTGAAAGTGAGATTATAATCATTAAGATTCATGGCAGAGAGGCAGTTGTTAAGTAGCTCTATCGGACCATTCCATAATAGAAAGACGTCATCAATGTAGAGTAACCATAAGGGGATGTGTTTTGAAAATTCAGAAAACTTCTCAAATAATAAAAACTGACGTTCTCACTCCCCCAGGTACAGATTGGTGTAGGATGGGGCACAGCAAGTCCTCATCCCTGTACCTGGAGGAAGTAGGAACTGTCAAACAAAAACATATTGTTGGACAAAATAAACAGGAGATGATCCAAGACAAAGTCCTAAAGGGCTTCTGAATGGCTATTGCTCTAGGCAAAAAAGGTTTTCACAACATTGAGATCCTATGCATGTGGTATAGAGCAGTAGCGTGCTTCTACATCAATAGTAACCAAGGTATTTTGTGGAAAAGCTTGGAGACCTTCAATAGCTCTTAAAAAATGAGAAGTGTCTTTTATATAAGATGGTAAAGTAATCACGAAAGTTCTGAAGAAACTATTAATCCATTTACTTGCATTCCCTGAGATGCTTCCATTGCCAGCCTGTGGTTCTTGCCAGTGGTGTGGATACATTAGAACTTCCAGTACACATACACTTCCCAATGGGCAAAAAATATGGCCCAAACACTTGGTCATGTGTGATACCCAGGGGGTGGTGTATATACTGGATTGCTCCTGTGGAGCCTTTTATGTGGGCAAAACCAAGCACCAATTCTGGGGCAGAATAAAAGACCATATCAACTCGGCCCTCTCTGGGATATCTACTTATCCATTGGTAGACATATGATCTATGCCAATAACTACCGGGGTTCCACCGTTATTATTTTGAGCTCTTGACCACCACCCCCCTGATCCCAGAGGGGGTGACTGGAACAAGATCCTTCTTCAAAAAGAAACTAGGTGGATTCATAGACTCAGGGCTTTCCAATCCCCCGGGTTTAACGAAATCACTAGTTTTAAGCCCTTTTTGGAGGGTTTTACATCTGGTCGTTCTGAACACCTAATGCGATCCAGTGGCGGCTGGTGAAATTTTAGGAGGGGGGCACCAGACCCTTCCCTTCCTTTTTGACCCATCCCACTTCTCATGAGCCCCATCCCTTATAGATTCCACCCATTGTTTCAGTAGTATACAGCCCAGCATCACCAGATAGGTGTATACAGCATCACCAGAGAGGAGTATATACAGGCATCACCAGATAACGGTATACAGCATCATTAGATAGCAGTATATACAGGCATCACCAGATAGCAGTATGCAGCATCACCAGATAGGGGTATATACAGGCATCACCAGATAGCAGTATACAGGCATCACCAGATAGCGGTATACAGCATCACCAGATAGGAGTATATACAGGTATCACTAGATAGCGGTATGCAGCATCACCAGATAGAGGTATATACAAGCATCACCAGATAGGGGATACAGGCATCACCAGATAGGGGTATACAGGCATTACCAGATAGAAGTATATACAGGCATCACTAGGTAGCGATATACAGCATCACCAGATAGGTGTATACAGCATCACCAGATAGAGGTATATACAGCATCACCCGATAGGGGAATATACAGGCATCACCAGATAGGGGTATATACAGGCATTACTAGATAGCGGAGGCACAGCTCTCAGTCATGGGGGGTTCTGATGCGGCACTGACAGCACCCCCACTCTCCCCCACGGGAGGTCCGGCACTTACCACCGTCCGCTGGGCTGTGTGTGGCGGGCCGCGGGTGTCCTCCTTCTTAGTGTAGGGCACAGCAGCGGCGGCAGATCATTCTCCATCTTTGCCTCACTGCCTCCCCGCCCTTAGCGCCAGGCATCCAATTGTTGGGGAGGTACTGCAGTGTGAAAATAGCAAAAATTTATTTGTTATGGTCACACAACTGGGTGGGATCGGTATGCTCTCTCTGCGCCACGATCCCACCCTTTTTTTGAAGCCTCTGGCTCTAGTCATGTGCTGCAAAAAAAAACACCCCCGCCTATGGAATCCATGTGTCCGGCATCCTAAAAGGGGCTGCCTAAAAGGATGAGGTGGCAGGGATAGGGGGGCAGTGCCCGTGCACCCTCAATGCACGGGCCACCACTAATGCGATCACTTATCATACGTTTTTTGTCCCCAACTCTGTGTAGGTGGGTCCTCTGGCTCCTTTCAATGGTAATTGGAGCCTGTGTTGTTGTGTCATTTATTTTGTGTCTTTGTCTTTTCCTACACAACTTTACCATCCTTATAATGTGTTACGTTTACTGTTTTTTCATATGCATTAGGTATTGTAAATGCTGGGGCTCGTCCACGTGGGAAGACTCAGTCCCCTTTTCTCCTTTTATTCCCCATCTCACCCATGATCAGCCTGTGTTTCCCGGGGCGCCCGAAGCGCGTGGCACCCTCTGGTTCCTCCAGGGGGACTATACACTGGGTGCCTTGGGGCTCCTTTGGTTGCTTTCTTTGAGCTTCACAGGAAGCATCTTGCTTCCCTGGTTTTTGTGTGCCGTTGCTGTCTTTTCACATGCTCCTGCCAGTTTCCAACATGGCGGTGTGATCGCTTCTGGTTCCAGTTGTGATGTTGTTTCCGGCTCACTGGTCATGACATCACCTCCGGCGGGATGGCAGGGGATCATGGAGAGATATCTCTCCTATTAGCCAGCAATTATTACAGCTGTGGTTAGGTGCTTTTTGGCACCAATTGCACTACAGAGATTAGCCCATTCTGCACACATGATCTGTTTCATCTTATTTTTATACCACAAACTAGACATGTGCAGAACGAAAAAATTTGTTTAGTTTCGATTCGTTATTTACATAAATTCATTTAGTTAGATTCGTTTCATTCGTCTAATTCTTTTTCGGAATTTGTTTTGTTTATTCGTTTTCAAATCGATTTGAATCAAGGTGAATGGGGTGGAGTGGAAAGTGGAGGAATAGAATGGAAAAAGATAGAATACGATAGAGGGGAATATAACAGAAAATATGTGGTGGAGTGGAACAAAGCTGTTTTACTCTGTTGTATTCTATTCTTTTGTTTTCTGTTATATTCTTTTCTAGTCTATTGGGTTTTTTTTCGGTTCTATTCCTTTGTTTCCTATTCCATTCCTATTTTGGTTTCTTTGGAAATTGGAAAACTATTCAAATTCGAGGACCTTTCGAATTTGAAAACGAATCGAATTTGAAAAATTTTTGCATTCGAATTTGAAAATTCGAAGTATTCCAAAACAGTTCGAATTCAATTTTCGTCCGAATTTTTTTCTGTTATTTTAGATTCTTGTAATTCAGAAATTTGGACACATCCGAATTTCCGTAAAATGAAAATTCGTCCAAATTTAAATTCAGAACGAAAGGTACCGCACATGTCAGGAAAGGTACCCACAAACCATCGCCTGTCCTTTTTAAGCCAGTTCTGGATGGAGGCGCTGTGTTGAGACTGGAGATTTTTGGGCTCTGTTATCATACTTTGTGTTGGTAAGTTGACCCCCCTTTTAGAACTGCCAGGTTAAACCCTGGCAATCAATCATCTTTCATTATTTGACATCAAAGACTTCTCTATGTTGCCTTTTGCGGCTATAGACTTTTTTGACAACATTTTTTAACCTACAGGTCAACTTTGTTTTTCTATAACTATCCCACATGCTGTTTATTGCCACCATCTATCTGGTTACATACTTGGTTGAGACATCTGCCTATCAAGGTATGGTCACTATAGAGTCATATCTCTGTATATTAAGTTGTAATACATCTATACACACTGCATGTTTGTTGTTATTTTTTTGTTAGGCAAACTGTTTATACATTTTGGCTAGTATCCCTTGTGCCTGTATCACACGGGCTGAAAACTCCTTTCTTCCGTGTGCTGTCCCTTTCCCCCTTTCTGTCCTAGGGGATCTCCGGCATTTTATATCCTGCTGTGTTTGATACAGTTGTATGCAAAAGTTTAGGAACCCCTGACAATTTCCATGATTATCATTTATAAATATTTGGATGTTTGGACCAACAATTTCATTTTGATCTATCAAATAACTGAAGGACACAGTAATATTTCAGTAGTGAAATGAGGTTTATTGGATTAACAGAAAATGTGCAATATGCATTAAAACAAAATTAGACAGGTGCA
>BLSH010090524.1:313935-325545 GCA_018402905.1 Glandirana rugosa
CCACTTCACTAAAATTACCACGAATTTCACTTTGTTATTTTTACTTTTTAAGAAAACGGATCCCCCAGGGGAATCAGACGGACATTTCACCGCGTAGACATGGTACATATCTTGGACGATGTCGTTTTGAATGTAAATATTTCTAATAAAATTATCTGAAAAGAGACGTTTGGATTAAAATAACCTGTTAGATCTTAAATCTGCGACCTTTACACCCACCGTCCCTCACATAAAAAAAGCTACGTCATCGACCTCGTCTCTTTAAACGGACGATATGTGATGTCGACCACCGTCTGCACAACGTTCCTGGATACTGCAGGAAACCATATGGTAGTAGGTCCTCACTCCATACCTTTCATGTCAACACCCGCTATATCTCATGACCTCTTAGCAGCCTCCACTGACAGGGATGATGGTATACCAAAGGACGTCATAGGTCCTTGCAACACGTCTGCCACCAGCTGTAGTGTATAGCAGGCAAATTTCTCTGCTCCAGCTACTGCATCGAAAAAAATACACTCCCTGCCACCCACATTTCCAGCGTCTAAATTCTAGATTGTCCAATAAAATTAGGTTTGCAGAGAAAAGTCTATTAAAATAATCTTTATAAATGTAAGTTTTGCTGTAGCAGGTTCTATACATGGTACAGATGCGCCACTTTACAGGCAGACTAAGGGGACCCCCTAGGCAAAAGAATTTTTCATTTTTATTGTTTCACTTTAAGCACCATTAAAATCACTTCACCTTTAAAAACAATCTTTTTTTGAATTTTTACATGTCACCCAGGGCAGTACTGGGCTCCATACCCTTTTTATGGCCAATAGCTTGCATGTAAGCCTTCAAAATGGGGACTTTTGATTTTTTAAGTTCAGGTCCCATAGAATTTAATAGGATTTGCAGTTTAGGTCTGAACTTTTGGGATGTTCGAGAGTTCTGGCGCAAACCGAACTGGGTGGTGTTTGGCCCATCTCTAATAAAAAAGTGAAGGCAATAAATAAAAAAGAGAAGGCAAACGTATTAAATACTTTCTTCAGCTCTGTGCATACAAAGGAGCATGGGGGAGCTCATGTCCATAATGGGAGTGATAGTGACACAGCCCCAAATGATCCACAATGGCTCAAAAGTGAAATGGTCCAGGAGTTATTAGGCAGAATAAAGGTAGAGCTCTGTCATTTCAAAGCCATTGTATCTAATTTTTAGGGACTCCTTAATGACTGGAATAGTACCACTGGATTGGTGTAGGGCCAACGTGGTGCCCATATTTAAAAAGGGATCAAAGTCTTTACCAAGTAACTATAGACCTGTTCGTTTAACTTCTGTAACTGGGAAGATACTGGAAAGTTTAATAAAAGACCACATAGATGAGTTCTTGTTGGAAAAAAATGTTCTAAGCAACAAACAACATGGATTCATGAAAGGCAGATGTTGTCAAACAAACCTGATTTCTTTTTATGAGGGGTAAGTAAAACCTTGGACATAGGGGTGGCTGTGGACGTGGTATACTTGGATTTTGCAAAAGCGTTTGACACCGTTCCCGACACACGGCTAATGTGTAAGGTAAAGTCTACAGGCTTGGAAAGATCAGTTTGTAAATGGATAGAAAACTGGCAAAAAGACCGAATTCAAAGAGTAGTGGTTAATGATTCTTACTCTGAATGGTCTAAGGTTATCAGTGGTGTACCCCAAGGTTCAGTGTTGGGACCCTTACTTTTCAATATATTTATAAATGATGTAGAGTCTGGGATTAAAAGTACCATTTCAGTGTTTGCAGATGACACCAAGCTTTGCATTGGAATAATGTCCTTACAGGACATCTCCAACTTACAAGCAGACCTCAATGCACTGTTTAATTGGGCGACTATGTGGAAAATGAGGTTTAATGTTGATAAATGTAAAGTTATGCATTTGGGGGCTAAGAATATGCATGCATTATATATACTAGGGGGAATACAACTGAGGGAATCCATAGTGGAGAAGGATCTGGGGGTTTTGGTAGATCATAAACTTAATAATGGCATGCAATGCTGAGCTGCAGTTTCCAAAGGAAGCAAAATCCTTTTGTGTATTAAGAGAGGTATGGACTTCAGAGATAGATGCATCATTTTGCCCCTGTACAAATCATTAGTAAGACCTCATCTGGAATATGCAGTTCAGTTTTGGGCAGCAGTTCTCAAAGAGGATATTGGGGAACTGGATAAAGTGCAGAGAATGGCAACCAAACTAATAAGAGGCATGGAGGAGCTCCGCTATGAGGAAAGATTAAAGGAGCTAAATTTATTCTCTCTTGAGAAGAGGAGATTAAAGGGGGATATGATAAACATATACAAATACATAAGTGGTCCGTATAGTGATCTTGGTGTTGAGTTATTCACTTTAAGGCAGGGGTAGGCAACCAGTAGCCCTCCAGCTGTTGTGGAACTACATTTCCCATGAGGCATTGCAAGGTTGGCAGTTACAATTACTCCCAGAGGCATGATGGGACTTGTAGTTCTGCAACATCTGGAGGGCCCCAGGTTGCCTACCACTGCTTTAAGGTAATCAAAAAGGACAAGGGGGCACTCTTTACGTCTAGAGGAAAAAAGATTTAATCTCCAAATACAGAAAGGTTTCTTCACAGTTAGAGTTAAAATGTGAAATAGACTCCCTCGAGAGGTGGTTTTGGCCAGCACTGTAGATTGCTTTAAAAAAAGCCTGGATTATTTCCTTAATGTAAATAATATAACTGGGTACTAACATTAATAGGTAAAGTTGATCCAGGGAAAATCTGATTGCCTCTCCGGGGATCAGGAAGGATTTTTTCCCCCGCTATAGCAAATTGGATCATGCTTTGCTGGGGTTTTTTACCTTCCTCTGGATCAACTGTGGGCACAGGATTCTGTATATGGGATTGTATGGTTATACAAATTTTTTTTTTTATTAGTTGAACTAGATGGACTTTTTTCAACCTGACTAACTATGTATGTAACTATGTAATACTGACACACTATAATCGCACTATGCTCACACTATATTAATACGCTACACTCAGAGTCACAGTAAGTGAACACACTAACTCGCTAGTAGCAAACTGAGCCATGCGCTATCACCACTCCAACAACACACTGCAAAAGCTTCCCCTGGGAAGGAACCTTTTATAGTGCGGGGTGGTACTATGGGCACTGAGTTATGATTGGATAAAGTCATCATCACTTTGACCAATCAGGGCTCTGACAGTGCTCTGTGTCCTAATTGGTAAAGCCCTACACCTGACCAGCAGTCATCTAGTTAGGGCCCTAGAATGCATTGTGAAGCGCGCAGTGCATTGTGGGGTGCTCGGAGGGCGAATATCCTACCAAGCATCCCGCAAATTCAGGTGCTCCCTGAACGGATGAATAGGCGATGTTCAGGCCGAACATTTGCTCTGCTCGAACTGTTCACCCAACTCTAGAATCAGACAGACTAAGCTCCAGACGATGTCCCCCTTTAGACAAACACACAGCTGACTCTCTAGCACAAGAGGGATGGCAGTAGCCCAAAAGCCTCTATGATCTCTCACCACAGTCTGTACTCACAAAAATGTCCAGGATCAATTGGTTACCTCTGTCCAACATCCAAGACACGCCTTTTCTACAGTGATACCAGACTACATCTTCAGCAGACAGAATGCAGTCAGCTCTCTGTAGCTCCAGCATCCAGGACCTCAGGTTGCCCACCTGAGGCCTCACGAACAGCAAGTACATGGCAGCGTTGCTCTGGAGGGCAGCAGCTCTCCAGGTTGGACCTTCTATCTGCAGGCAAAGACCCAGAAGCCTAGAATCTCAGAATATTAATGCAGACTCCCAGTAGCCTCCAGTGCCCTGCTCCCTGGGATTGGCCAGGGATGCAAACATATTCATACTGCCAACTGCATAGCTCCACACCTATGATCCAAAGAACTCTACAACTCTCTGAAAGACAGATGGAGCAGTCAGACATTAGCTGAAACACTGAACAGACCTAACTAATCACCAGCAGCTGTCCTGGTTGCTGCAGACTGAAAGGAAACAATTTTAACCGCTTAAGGACTGCCCCACGTACATATACTGCAGCAGGGCAGCCCTTTAGTGCAAAATCATGTACTTGTACATGATTGTTTCCTTCGACTCTGGGAAGCACCCACGTCCTGCTCCCGCTGTGATTGGACACAGTGGGAGCCAATAAGTGGGTCCGATGGAACTTGGCGATCATTTTGAGGGAGAAAGAACGGCGGTCTACCTATGCAAACAAGGCACATTGTCGTTCTGCTTGTAAGAAAGATAGAGATCTTGTGTTTCTGCTAAGCAGGAACACAGATCTCTGTCTTCCTTCAGTTAAACCATCCCCAACACAGTAATAAATCACTCCCAGTGAACACATTTAACCCTTTGATTTCCCCTGATGTTAACTCCTTACCTGCCAGTGTCATTAGTACAATGACAGTGGATTTTTTTTTAGCACTGATCACTGTATTAGAGTCACTGGTCCCCAGAAAGTGTCAGGTGTCCAATTTGTCCATCGCAATGTCACAGTCCCACTAAAAAGAAATGAAAAAATTCAATTTTTTTTTGCATTTTTATTGGATATGTTTTATAGCAGAAAGTAAAAAAAAATATATTTTTTTCACAATTGTCAGTCTTTCATGTTTATAGAACAAAAAATAAAAACCGCAGAGGTGATCAAATACCACCAAAAGAAAGCAAGGGGAAAAAAAGGACATCAATTTTATTTGGGTACAGCGTCATGCAATTGTCAGTTAAAGCAACGCAATGCAGTATCACAAAAAATGGCCTGGTCAGGAAGGGGGTAAAACCTTCTGGAGCTGAAGTCGTTATTATACAATAATTTGGCTTGTGTCGCAATTGTATATGTTTATATATTTTTTTTATTTATGATTTTTTTCCCTACAAAAGTGGAGTTACTCTTTAAATTTCATTTGTTTGCAGGAGGATTTGGAGGTATTCCCTATCTCTGCCATCCAACGCTGTGATACTGTTCTCCCAGAAAGAAGGAACCGTTCTCTGTTGGTATTGGTATGTCAAGACAGATACCAACCCAAAGCTGATATCCACTTCTTTCAGTGTGATGATGTAGGGGTAAGATCTACTCTTAAAACTATTAAAGAAGACCATTACAGCAAGCACACATTTCTCAATCATTATTTTTACATTCTCTAGGCGGAGTTGATTAGTGAAGATATTAATAGTGCAGCGTCTGATTTCAAAAATGGACAAACTTCCAAAAGGCCTGAAGCACTTCGGTAGGTGTTCGAAATTGAATGTGTTATGCATGTCAGCAGAATTTGCATTAATCAATAAACAAAACAAAAAAAGACGTTTATTGCAGTATATCCCTCTATTTGTCCTAATGACCATTGCCACTGAAACAAAAAGTGAAAGGAAATTCTAGATTTTAGAGTTGTCACCAGAGCAAGAAGTGAGGGGAAAACCTCTAGTGGGGATAAATGTTCTGGGGATACTGTCTGTGATAGGATTTCTCCTTACCTTGGGGAGATTTCTTCTTACATGTGTTGCGTCTTGAAAACAATAGATGAAGGGAAATATCCCTAGCAAGAAACAGGCTATTAACAATACGTTGATAAGGATTTTACTGTTCCATACTCTATTCAAAACTAAAAAAAACTTTTGGTTGTGTAGCCCTGATTGGCAATTCCTTTGAGTAGAAAGAGCCACACAGTCCAGGGTATCCTCCCTGCTGTGCCGATGTTTCCTTTTCCTCTCTCTGACTTTGCTGGACAGACTGCAAGGAAGAGAGAAGGATTCTAATTGGCTACAGCCATATTTTAACTCCACCTGCCATTCTGGGGGAACAGAATGGTGTGCAGAGAGCTGGGAAAGAGAGAACTGTGGCTGAGCGGTGGTGAAAGGCTGAAAGAGCTGCTGGAAAGGCAGCAAAGTGACAGCCTACAATTATTTCCAAAATATAAAGTTCTGGAAGATGTTGGCTAGCATCAAGACAGTATGTGAGCACATAAATAGGCAGCAAATAGAAAAAGAAAAATTTTATCTTGCCATAAAAAATATGAAAATTGTGTGTTTTATTTGAGAGACAATAACCACAAATATTGTACAGTGGCTGTACAATGCAGCTCCAGACAGCAGCACGCATCAACTGCCACCTAGAACTGTAAAAAAAACACATATAATCACCGCCAAGTCCCTTGGTCTGAGCCCCACTTTGTCTAAGCTCTTTTTTTTTTAGTCAGAAAAGGTTTTATTGAAAATATAACAACATCCAGTGTATACTGGTCCCATAGAATAAACAGGTGTGCACACCACATTAGACAATACGTTACTTCTCAGCATAGCCTTGCCCCAGAGGGCCAACAGTATCATATTCCATCCCAGATTCATAACAAATGGTAAATTCAACAGAATCAAACATCCTTGCAGATACAAAAGTTAGTGAGCAAAACATATAATAGAAAACATGCCTAAAGTCTACAATCCCTGTAGCAGTCTTATTTTGTAGGACAATGTATTAGTCTCATTATTACCAGTTCCCTAGGGCTTAGTCCAGGTGTCAAACAAGGGGCCCAGAGTCTCTCAAACTTGCCTGCGTTCCCCCTGTGCTGGTATATGTAATGCTAAGGAGGGTATTCCCCATATGGGTCACCCAGGTGGCTACACTCGGTGGAACGGAAGACTTCCAACCTATTAGGATAACCTTCCTAGCCTGAAATAAGGCTCGGGAGAAGGCTGTTCTGGTCATCTCCTCTGGGAACGCTTCCTCCAACACACTCAATAAACAGCAGATTGGATCAAGAGGTAAAGACGTCTGAAAGACTCGATTGAGTGTCGAGACGACTTCACTCCAGTAACGGGGGAGCTTTGGGCAGAGAGGATGAAAAAGATCCCCAGGCACCCATCTACACTTTCCACACGTGGTGTCTGCCATTTTTCTCATCCACGGACCACAATACATAGTTACCAGAATTATGAATGACAAAGTACCGCGCTCATTCAGCAGCTACCATACCCATAGAGATAGGAAATTCTCTTATATGTGTATTGATCTCTCTGGTATAGAGAATAAATCCAGAGATGGTAATGCTGCATTAGTAAATCATAGCGCTTTTCACAAGCTTTTAATATTGTCCTTAACCGCAAAAACAGTTATTATGCTAAATTGTGACCATTCATTTATTTATTTTTGCATGCGATCACCCGCTAAGGGGGTTGCATTTTGTTTTTTGTTTTGTTTAATTTGTTTTTAGTCCTTTATAATTTTTAACTTTAAAATAAAAAACTGGCTTCACTATTGGAAGTTTCTTTCCTTACCTTCCCATTTCCGGTCTTGGAGCCATACCACACACCATAGGAAGCAATTTGGAGGACTCTTCAACACACTCCTTTGTTTTGAGCATCCCCATTTTGAGTCGCTTTTCACAATTTCTAGATCTGGTAAGTGGGGTACCTTTGGGGTTCCTAGCGGAGGATATCCGAAGTTGAGCAGTACATTTATATGTATGTGTATGAAGCCTAGCGAGAGAGAAAAAAACCCTCATTGCTTTTGTGACCCGTTGTGGTCAATGAGATCCGGTAAGTGGGGAAGCAAGTGGATGTAAAGCAACTTGAGAACAGGATCTTTTTTCTATTGAAGGATATTTTGTATTGCAATACATCTTCAAGCATCACTAAGAAGTGACTCTACTTATAGGACTCTTATTCCATTATGGTCACAATTTAGCATAATAACTGTTTTTGCGGTTAAGGACAATATTAAAAGCTTGTGAAAAGCGCTATGATTTACTAATGCAGCATTACCATCTCTGGATTTATTCTCTATACCAGAGAGATCAATACACATATAAGAGAATTTCCTATCTCTATGGGTATGGTAGCTGCTGAATGAGCGCGGTACTTTGTCATTCATAATTTATTTAATGTAACTATATTTAGGTTATATTATTATACCAGCTGCTCTTGATACTAAATTGATTTATTGTTGATCCCAAGGCGTGGGTAAATCTGCTTTAGATTAAGAAAAAATAGTTACCAGAATGCCTTAGCAGGAGGCCATTGTTGACTCCCCTTTAAATGTGCTTGTAACCCAGATGTCTTTGGGTTGAGTACTTCCCAAATCATTGACCCGAACAAGTATGCAGCCTCTGAAATCAGAGTCAAATGGAACTCCTGAGCTGACTTAGCCACTCCAGGTCCGCGCTATTGCCGAAGTACGGCTCCAGCGTGGACCTGAAATGCCCGGAGGACGTCCATGGACGCCCTCCACAGCGCACGCTCCAGGCGCGCCCCCTGGAGGCAGCGGCGTGCGCGCGCTGCGCGAGCGTGCCCGTGGGTCGGGCGGACTCGATGTCCGCCCGAGACCCGCCGATCACATTTAGGAGCCTCAGAACGGGGAACCGCCGTTGTAAACACGGCGGTTCCCCGTTCTGTGACAGGGGACAAGCAAATATACTTATCCCTGTCACTGGGATCAGTTAGATCTGTTATGTCCCGGCCAGCCCTGCCCCCCCACAGTTAGAACACACCCAGGGAACATATTTAACCCCTTCACTGCCCCCTGCAGGTTAACCCCTTCACTGCCAATGACATTTACACAGTAATCAGTGGACATTTAAATTTCTGATCGCTGAATAAATGTCATTGGTCCCAAAAATGTGTAAAAAATGTCCGACATGTCCGCCCCAATATCGCAGTCCCGATAAAAATCGCAGATCGCCGCCATTACTAGTAAAAAAAAAAATAATAATAAAAACGCCATAAATCAATTCCCAGTTTGTAGACGCGATAACTTTTGCGCAAACCAATCAATATATGCCGATTGCGATTTTTTTTTTACCAAAAATATGTAGAAGAATAAATATCACCCAAAACTGATGAATAATTTTTTTAATGGATTTATACTTTAGCAAAAAGTAAAAAATATTGTTCTTTTTTGCAAAATTGTCGCTCATTTTTTGTTTATAGCGGCGATCAGAAATGACGCAGAGGGGTCACATACCACCAAAAGAAAGCTCTATTTGTGGGAAAAAAAGGACGCAAATTTTATTTGGGTACAAGGTCGCACGACCGCGCAATTGTCATTCAAAATGCGACAGCGCTGAAAGCCAAAAATTGGTCTGGGCAGGAGGGGGGTTTAAGTGCCGGGTAAGGAAGGGGTTAAAGCACTAAAGCATCTAGGACCAGTTCTTCCCAGAACGTGGTGCAGGAAACCCACGTTTCATGTGCATTTCCAACACTGTGTTCAAAACACACAGTTGTGATCTGCAGCAGGTGTCAATACTAAGTCAATAACCCCCCCCAAACACAGGTCGCATATGCAGTGCAATTTCTGAAATCGCACCACACAGAACTGCATGTGAATCGCAGAGGAACACACAGTGTGATTCCTTATGTGAACCTGCCCTTAGAGCAGCCCTAGACATGTAACATGCATGTTTAAATGGAAATATCAGCAAAAGCAACCAATGTATTTTCTCTGTACAGGTTCCTTGCTACTTCCATGTCTACTAAAAAATGTGCATGAAATGAAATCTAGCTCTTATATTATATCCTAAACAACCCCAAAAATCCTCTATTTAAACATCAGATACAGGCACACATTTTTTGCTTATGAAATGGACCTTATCTAATCTACTACTGATGATTGGAAGGTAAGGTGACCAGATTTTTAAAATGAAATCCAGGGACATATTTTTTTTTTTTTTTATTGGCAAATGGTAAACTATTTTATAAGCATATATATGGTATGTGTTTATGGAATGATTGCATGATATATGCAATATTTCTCACATTTCCTTCCTGGGGAAGACACTGGGCTGAGCGGCGCTGCATGGAGCAGGAAAGAGGGACCCAGAGGAAGCGGCTGAGCACACGGGCAGGGAGTCTGAGACTAAGAGCAGCCAGTGCGGTAGAACATGGAGCTTTGTTGCTTATCCCCAGAATTGGCTCTTTCATTAGTCTAAAGAATGAGCTGCCTTTCTCAAATCGCCGCCTGTCCAATAGACCCAGCAGGACCCATGGCAGAGCCGCTCTGCATTCTGGGGACAAATTCGGGGACAGGGTGGCTTTGGGGACAGTGTCCTCAGTCCGGGGTCTGTCCACGGAAACTGGGGACGTCTGGTCACCCTAATGTAAGGGGTTATTAACAGTATGAGGTCATGATATTTTAGTTATTGGGTTCCAAGCTACAACAAACCCCAGATCTTCAAACAGAGAGGGCTCAGTCTTGCAGATATACAGTCAGATATACAGTATCCTAAAGAGGAAGTAAACCCATCAGGGTTTTTCTTCCTTTTTTTTCCCCCTGCAAAGTAAAAGCAAAATGTGCTAGTATGTATTGCATACTAGCATATTATGTGACACTTACCTGCAAACAAAGCCCGCGCCATCCCTACTGCAGGCCGCATCCATGTTTGCCCCTCTTCCTTCTGGGGCCGCGGTCTACGGCTCTGTGACAGGCCGGAGCCACATGACGTCACACCCGCGCATGCAAGCCACCAGTCACGGCACCCGCTCCTGAAGAAATGGCACGGGGGGCCATTTCTTCACACCGCATGCGCCAATGACATCATCAGCGCAGTATATAGTAAATATCTCCTAAACAGCGCACGTTTAGGAGATATTTACAGTACCTATAGATAAGCCTTATTATAGGCCTACCTATAGGTACAACTGACACAGAGGGGTTTACAACCTTTTTAAATTAGAAAATACAGTTCACACCTATGCGAATTGGGTGCGGATTTCTCCACATCCTTAGCATCCAATTCGCATAGCAGGAGATTGTGACCAGCTCCCTATGGAGCCGGTTCACATATCTCGGCAGCAGGTCTGTTGCATTTTGCGCAAATACGCTGTGCGTCTTTTGGTCCATTTCAGGTCCAAATTCAGCCCAAAATTTGGACTAAAATCGGACCTGAAACTGTGAACCAGAACACACCGGACCCCTGCTGGGAGCCGCTGCGGGTTCCAGTGCAAACCCAGCCTCACTCATGCGGTCTGTAGAATTCTTCAGGGCTTAGGAGTGTAGCACTACCCCCCGTAGGAGTCGCTTAGTATGTTCAGTCCATTACTCTGCCTCTCAACCCCAAAGAACTGTCCCAGCCCCTCTGGCATACCCTGACCCACTCTTTTGGGTGGTTCCTCTTTAAATATGACACAGCAAAAGAAAAACTCAAGTGTGAAAAAATCAATACTATTTACTTATCAAACGTTGCATTGAGCCCTCAGGAAGGAACTCACGCTTCAAAGAGGCAACAGTAACCAGTTTAGTAAACAATGCAGAATTTCAAGATATTACATCTGGTCAATAATGCAATAATATATATTAAAAGGATAAGAGAACAAAGATATTCATCATTCCCTTAAACTCTTGATTGATAACAGCAAAACAGTATCTATATACACTGTGTGCAGAATTATTAGGCAAATGAGTATTTTGACCACATCATCCTCTTTATGCATGTTGTCTTACTCCAAGCTGTATAGGCTCGAAAGCCTACTACCAATTAAGCATATTAGGTGATGTGCATCTCAGTAATGAGAAGGGGTGTGGTTTAATTACATCAACACCCTATATCAGGTGTGCATAATTATTAGGCAACTTCCTTTCCTTTGGCAAAATGGGTCA
>BLSH010090524.1:349689-362527 GCA_018402905.1 Glandirana rugosa
ATACCTTCAAACGAATACCTGACTCTGTTTTCAGAGAACACCCACAGACCCTCTTCGGGACGTGGCGAGTCAATCCTTTTTGACTTTACAAATCAATCACGGACCTATCGCTCCTGAATAAAAGACAAATAAACTAGAGATGTACGTTGGTAAAATTTATTTAGACCGATATTCGGTCTAAAATTCGTTTGGATTGCAAAACCTGACGGAAAAAGGTCCCTTCGGGCTTCTCCCAGACACCCACAAGAGACTTTTGTCTCAGTCCATAAGCAAACTTCCATACATCAGCTCTCTCTAAGGCTGATGGCTCCTGAGTCCCAGGCCAGAGCAAAACTTTCCTCTCTTCCTGGTTATTTAAACCACCTGATGGACTCCAGTGGACTACAAAATCTGGCCCGGAACCAACCCTGCCAAGGTGGCTAGTAAATCTCGGACCGGATTCCACCTTAGTCCACTCCAAATGAATACATGTGAGGCGAAGCGTAACGTCCATCGATCACCTCACCTTGCATAATGTTACATATCCCCCCTCTGCTCAAGCCCCTGCGGCTGAGCAACTGTCCCAACCAGACAATGGACCCAGGAAAGGGCATCTGCATTATTCTTAAGTTTCCCATTTCTATGCTCCACTGTGAACTTGAACGCTTGCAGAGCGAGGAACCACCTTGTCACCCAACTGTTTTTCTCCTTGTTCGTACACATCCACTTAAGAGGGGCATGGTCCGTGACCAATTTGAATGGTCTCCCCAATAGGTAATATTTTAGGGCATCTAAGACCCATTTGATGGCTAAACATTCCTTCTCAACAATGGCGTAGTTTTTCCCATGTCTGTTGAGCTTTCTGCTAAGGTAGACCACTGGGTGCTCCTCCCCGTCTCTGACCTGGGACAGTACAGCACCCAGTCCCACATCAGAGGCGACCGTCTGTACCACAAATTCCTTTGTGAAATCTGGGGTCAGGAGCACAGGTTATACACAAAGGGCGTGCTTCAACATTTGAAAGGCCTTCTCTGCCTCTGGATTTCACTTGATCATGACCGACCCTCTACCCTTCGTCAGATCTGTCAGTGGGGCTGCAATGGTGGCAAAATTGGGAATAAAACCCCTGTAGTATTCTGTGATCCCCAGAAATGCACAAACTTGCTTTTTATTTATAGGTTGGTGACACGTTTGAATTGGCTCAATTTTATTGACCTGAGGTTTGATCAGCCCCCGATACCAAATACCAATAATGTATTTAGCCTCCTCCAAGCCTGTGGCACACTTTCTGGGGTTGGCAGTGAGTCCTGCTTTCTTAAGAGAATCTACTACTGCTTGAACCCTAGGGCAAATGGGATTCCCAATCTGGACTGTGGGTGGCTACGTCGTCCAAATAGGCAGCTGCATATTGGCGATGTGTTCTTAAGGACTTATCCATCATTCTCTGGAATGAGGCAGGAGCATCATGCAAGCCAAAAGGCATCCGCTTATACTGGAAGGACCCCTCAGGTGTAGAAAACACAGTTTTCGACCCCTCAGGTGTAGAAAACTCCAGTTTTCTCTTTTGCAGACTCCGTTAGGGGTATCTGCCAATAACCTTTAGTCAAGTCAAACGTAGTTATGTACCAGGCACTACCCAAACTGTCGACCAGCTCGTCGACCCGAGGTATTGGGTACGCATCAAATTTGGACATGCTGTTCAACTTTCTGAAATCATTACAAAACCTTATCGTTCCATCTGGTTTTGGGACCAATACTATGGGACTGGACCAGTCACATTGGGATTCTTCTATCACATCCAGCTCTACCATGTTCTTTATTTCAGTGGCAACTGCTTCACGCCTAGCCTCGGGTATTCTATAGGGCTTTACGTTTACGCGGACACCTGGTTCCGTAATTATGTCATGCTATATAACTGTGGTCATCCGGGCAGGTGAGAGAAAAAGTCTCTATTCTTATTCACAAATTCTTTAACGTCCTTCTGTTGGGCCACTGACAAGGTTTCCATTGTGGGTACTTCCGGAGTCACAGGGGGTGTGCCCCTTTGGGGGGTTGGCAATGCCAGTAACGTCTCTGTCCTTCCAAGATTTCAAGAGATTAACGTGATATATTTGTTCTGGTTTCATTTCCCCTGGCTGGTAAACTTTGTAGTTTAAATCCTTTAATCTTTCCATAATTTCAATGGGACCTTGCCACTTTGCTGGGAATTTACTCTCGACTGTGGGGACTAGTACCGGCACTCTATCACCAGGGCTGAAAACCCCGGTTTTGGCACCCTGATTATAAACCCTTCTCTGGGCCTTCTGGGCTTGCTCCATATGTTCCCGTACCAATGGCATAACCGCAGCTATTCTATCTTGCATCAGTGAGATATGCTCGATGACGCTTCTATAAGGCGTGGTCGCCTTTTCCCACATTTCTTTTGCAACATCTAGCAATTCCCTGGGATGTCTACCATACAGTAGTTCAAAAGGGGAGTAACCTGTAGACGCCTGAGGTACCTCTCCTATAGCAAACATGAGGTATGGCAGCAAGAAATCCCAATTTCTCTCATCTTTGTCCACCACCTTTTTTAACATGCTTTTGAGTGTTTTGTTAAACCTCTCCACAAGACCATCAGTTTGCGGGTGTTAGACAAAGGTAAGGAGATGGGAGATTTTGAACTTACACAATTCTTTAGTGACTCGGGACATACAGTTGTGCTCATATGTTTACATACCCTGGCAGAACTTATGATTTCTTGGCCATTTTTCAGAGACTAGGAATGAGAACACAAAAACATTTCTTTCACTCGCGGTTAGTGTTTGGCTGAAGCCTTTTATTATCAATAAACTGTGTTTACTCTTTTTAAATCCTAATGACAACAGAAATTACCCAAATAACCCTGATCAAAAGTTTACATACCCTGGTGAGTTTGGCCTGATAACAAGTTGACACGAAGGGGTTTGAATGGCTATTAAAAGTAACCATGTTACACCTGTGATCTGTTTGCTTGGGAACCACTAGCTGCTCTACCTCCTCCTCTCCTTTCTTTACCACCTGATACAGCAAGTTATTTTTAAGAGCCATGTAAGGAAAAGACACGCCTACATTAGGTTCAAGAGTTTCCCCATCTATCCTTTTAATGTTTCTCTGGCTCTATTGAGTGGGGCATCTTTTAGTTGTTTGGTACAAAAATCATCTTTTCTGACCGCTAAGTCAGGCACCATGTTGTGTCCACTCTCACTATTAGAGTGAGAGGTAACTTCTTGTTCATTAACCTTCAGCTGGGGGCTGGATTCCAGCTCCTTCTGTTCCCCAGCCATTATAGAAAAGGAAAAGGATCTCCCTCTTCCTTGGACACGCCAACGGTTTTCTTTTCAATTTGGTAATCAAAAGGGTCTGGTGTGAGTTCCCATGCTTCCTCAGCAGGGGGAGCTCTGTCCTCCCAACTCCTTTTGTTTTCCCATAAACTCCAAAAGTGTGGAAACCTCTCCCCACTAGGGCTTCATGCAGCAGTGAGGGTACCACAACCACTGAATGTGTCTTGGTGCCCCAAGGGGTATCAATTTCAACCACAGCAGTCTGATAGTCACGTGTGTCACCATGTATGCAAATAACCCCAATTGTGCTAGGGTGTAACTTTGCAATCACTTTTGACTAAAGTAACCACACTACCAGAATCTAGCAGAGCCGTGACTGGCTTTCCATCAACTGAAATTACACACATTTGTTTTTCCATGCGTTCCTGACATGTTGCAGTACATGCTCTGGCTGAACAATCCCCCTCTCCCTACAGACCTCTACAGGTAGATTTCCTTCCTCCCGGGCTCTTTCTGACATTATCACCCCAGCCCCCCCAGTGATGGTGAACCCACCCCAGACAGACACCTGCAGCTTCCGGAGGGCAACAGATTTGTGTGTGACCATCTCGGTTACATGGGGAGCCACAGTCCGGTGTGAATAATGTGTCCGGTTTCAAGCAGTCTGAAACCTGGACACATGATTTAAAGCCTGGACTGTCTGGAACCGGTAGTGTAGTGCCCCCCCCCCTCCTCAACACTAATAACGCTGGTGTCATTCCACTGCCATGGTAGCATGAGTGGTTTAGTTCCCCCACCATACTGTCATCAGTGAAGTAGTGCCCCTTGCGTGCTAAAGTCAGTGTTGTATCCCTGAAATCAGTGGTGTATCACCCTTGCTCCCTTGTCACTCTTGCTTACTGCTCTCACTGGCATTGGAGGAGATGATTAGAGTTAGAAGTACCCTGCATAGTAATGTGCCCGTCGCTGGCTCATATAACAATACACCATTTTCCTGGCAGTGCCTACACTCCGCCTGGCTCTCACTACACATAGTACACTCGGTCAGGGGAGTCCTGTGATCAGCAGTGCAGGGGAGGTCCCATGGAATGAGATTGGAGAAGAGGTTTAACCTTAAACTGCACAGGGGGTTTTACACTATCAGGGCAATAAGACTGTGGAACTCTCTTCCACAATTGGCGGTGGCAGTGGGGAGTATGGATATTTTTAAAAGACTCTTGGATGTGCATCTTAAAGAACACAATATACTGTACAAGGATATGGTAAATAATTCTAGACACTGACATACAAACACCTATACAGGTTGAACTGGATGGATTATTGTCTTTATTCAACATTCCCTACTATGTAACTAATTTACTGCACCGCCTAGCTGTTCACACAGGGTTCGTTAGATGCTATTGGTCCCGGCGGGCTATACGGTGTTCGGTCCCCCGGCAGTCCCCAGCTCGGAGGATACATGTCTCTCCCGGAACGCAATGCCACCCACTCACACAGAAGTGATCCTGGCAAACCTCCAGTGTGTCCCCGCCCCCCTCTAGATATGTAGTAGAAAGGCACGGGCTCTCCTTGTCCCTTGCCACTCCCTGCTCAGCTGTGGCAACCATTTTGAATGTTCCAGACAAAGACTTGTTCCCCCCCCCCGCCTCCTCCACTCACTGTGACTTCACTTCAGCTACCCATCCTTTCCTGCCAGGACCTGCTCCGAGCCACAGTCCGGTTTGAATAATTTGTCTGGGTTTCAGGCAGACTGTGCAGTGCCCCCTTCATGTTGGCATCAGTGCTGTAGTACCCTGCCATGCTGGTATCAGCGGTTTGGCATCCCTGGAATTAGTGGAATAGTGGTCCCAATATGCTGACATGAGTAGTGTAGTGCCCCTGCCATGCTGGAATCAGTGGTGTAGAAATCCTAGCATCAGTGAAATAGTGCTTCTACCATGCTGGAATCAGTGGTGCAGTACCCCTGCCACGCTGGTATGAGTGAGGTAGCGTCCCTGGCATCAGTGCTATAGTGCCCCCCCAAACTGGCATCAGTAGTGTAGTGCCCCCCCAACACTAATAACACTGGTGTCGTTCCGCTGCCATGTTAGCATCAGTGGTTTAGTTCCCCCACCACACTGGCATCAGTGAAGTAGTGCCTCTGGCTTCATAAAATCAGTGCTGTGGCCCTAGAATTAGAGATGTAGCACTCTTGCTCCCTTGTCACCCCTGCTTACTGCTCTCACTGAGAGCAGAGGAGATGATTAGAGTTAGAAGTATTCTTCATGCAGAGAACCCCTTCCCGCAGACCTTGATGCCCGTCGCTGGCAGATGTAAAAATGCACTATTCTCCTGGCAGTGCCTATACCTTGCCTGACTCTTACTACACTCAGGGGGAGGTCCCAGGGGATGTCCCCTCCTAGCTCCCCCATGGTATCCCCCCTCCTACCTTTCATAGAATACAGAGAATTACCGGACCAGCTGATCGTCCATCTCCCCCTGCACATGCAGACTGTTCCAGCTACATTTACAACTCCAGTCTTAATACTGTGTCTAGGTTTCAGGCAGATTGAAACCCAAACTGGACTGTCCAGGTGAATCACCTGGACAGGTGGCAACCCTTTCCAGAAGTTTCTGGCAAACTCACAGTTCAGGCATGCGAGGATCTGGAACTCCACACCATTATGCCCGCATACAAGCACAGATTTTTTGTGCTTCCCAGTGAGTTCATTCAACTCCAAAAGTGCTGCTTGGCCCATTTTTATTAATAGACTGGATAGTTCAAAAAGTTTCCCAAACAGGGATTTCCACCATCTACAAAAACATAAATCAAGTTCAGCCTCGAGGGTATATGTAGCAGGCCTGCTTGCTCCAGCTCCACTGGGAAGGTCATGAGGTAAGTTACGGCCGGCATTTCAGGGACCCTGGATTCCCGCACATTAGTACGGTAACCAGGTCCCTGGCCAGGCCTTGGACCATGCCGCCTCTCTTCCCTCATCCTCCGATTTCGCGGGGGGAGTCGCTAGGTCACAACTTCTCCCCGCCTCTGGGCAGCGATACTAGGCCCGACTCAGCCCTCCGAGGCCTTCGCGGCTGCGGAGCACATCTCCTTGACAGCAGTCCACTTGGTAGTACTGTGGCCCTGGGACGACAACCTTCCGCCATCTTACTATCCCGCGTGGTGTCTGCTGCAGGCTGCAAGTGTTGAGACTCTTCCAGGGCGTGGTGCTGCCCCCACGTTACCAGACGAACTGGCGCCAAAATCCTGCTAAGCAGGCTTGCAGCATGTCGCGTAGCTGCAACCCCTTATGTGAAGGATGAAACTTTGCAGGTATACTGACACTTGCAGAACTTGTCCAGACATGCTGATGGTTGCCGGAAGCAATAGTAATTTGTAGTAGCCACTGTTTTGATGGCAAACACACCTGTAACACAGTCTCTCCCCTTGACAACAAGAACAGTCTCAGGCATACTTTACTGTAAGCAGGGGTTGGAGCAGAGAGCTCAGGATGCCCAGCTTTTGCAGAACACTGGGCATATTTGTAATCCAGTGAGTAATGTCTGGCCTTAGCATGGCGCAAGACATATTTGTAATCTATGGACTTGGCCACCCAGCGTGGCTGCCGCAGGTAACGGCACATGGTAACAAAGTCACTGAATTGCAGGATTGGTATTTTCTAAGTGTCCGTCCCCAGGGCTGTTTTGGAGCGGCTAGGTGAGCAGGTAGCAATACTATTGGTGGCTCCCGCTGGTTGCTATGGACAATGGCACACTTATTTAGCACAGTTCAAAAGCATAGCACACAGTCCTTATTCCCGTTAAATCCACATCGGCAATAAAACAAGTTACACATTCCTCTAACTCAGTTCTCTTGTGGTTGCTATGGGCGATGACGCAGCCTTAAAAGTAATCCTGGACGAGCCCCCAAATGTAGCCATGTACTCCCTTGAGAGTGGCTGATAATAGTGGTTCACCTTATAGCTGCCCTCAATCACACCATATATCACAAATCCGGAGACACTGAACAGGCCGGCTCTTGTTTTTGTTGTTTTATTTAGGGGAAATAACTTGGATGGGGATAAGGGATGACTGTGGGATGCCCAAAGAATTATGATACACAAACTCCATATACAGTCCTCTATATTCACACTTGCACTGCAGACCGTCCCTTTGTAGACTGTTACTCCTCACAACTCTCCAGCACTTCACTTGCTGACCATTTCTCTTACAGTTCTCTCTCTACACAGAACTTCCAGCTTTACACTTCTTTGCTTCTCTCCAGTTCAGAACTTAGTTTCCAGCCTGAAGGGAAATTTATCAGGCTTCTCTACACCGCGGCTAGCACATGGTGAGGTCCACTCTGTATCAGCAGGACCTCGGGATCACGGGCCCCTAATGTGTAGCAAAGTACTTGAGTGCTAGCCGGGTCTTTGACGAACTACAACTCCCAGCTCATCCTCTTCCAGGTCCCATTAACCTGCTCTCTTGTAGTGACTCTCCTTTCCTTTGACTGGCTCCCAAGGCTCCCACAGACTGTCCACTATTCCTCTCCCATCCTGCTCCAGCACTTTCTCCTCCAGTCCCAGGGAACATCACTCACCGCACCGGTGGATCCTTTTAAAGTCTCTCTCCTCCTGTGGCACCTCTGCTGTTCTCCTCCAGGAATCCCTCTCATTCCTGGCTGCACCCGAAACCCCAGGCCCCAAGCTCACCTTCCCACAGACTGGGGGCGACCTCCCGGGTAGGGGCCTGCTCCACAGTGCCTCCGCTACATCTCCAGACTTCCACCCAACACTTCTCCTCCCAGATTGGGCTGACTCAAAGTATTTAAGGAGGCCTGCCAATCCCGCTTGGGGATTAGTCAGGGCTCCCTAGAACACTCCAGATGGCTCCACCTATCTCCCAGCCTCTCTGACCAGAAACCTTCCCCAGGTTTCTAGAAAAAAGTGGGAGGTTCTGGTGACCTCATCTGTTAAGTCAACTCAATTCTGCTTGAGCTACTCCTCCTGGCCCAGATCAAAACATTCAGGCCTGCTCTTACACTCAGGCCTGACTAAATTTTATCTCACCTAGTAAACCCTGCTAGAAAAACACACCTACACTATGGGGGCACTACACATATAAAGAGTTGCGCTACTAAAAAACAAATAAAAAAATATGATGCAATAAAACAAAACTATAATATCCTCCAGTGACCGAAAAGTTAAATGCAAAGTCCATGTGCAAAAAAAGGGAAGAAAAGTCCTCTTCTTAATTGTTCATATAATCATATACTGTATATGTGATGAGCATACATCACCCACAAAAAGATTTATTCAGTGAAGCCATCACCTCTTATGGACAAAGTGCAAGCTTACCGACTATATATATTTCTCTAGTTAAAGAAAGGGCATCAGAGCTTAGAACCGAACAGCCCAACTTGGATCATCAGAGAGCAGTTCCAAGGGTTCCCCACAGAAGTAGATGGTTGTAAGATACTTGTCAACTCGGCATCATCTTATAAAGTTTATTATCAGGTCATGAAAAGAAACTCACTAATAGTGTATAACCTTACCAAGCAGCAGTGTATACCATATATATCTATGCATAGAGCCTTTTAAAAAACACAGATCTACTGGCCTAACTGATTTAACAACTTTTCGCCTGTTGACTTTTACTTTCATTCAGTTCATGTGTGACACCCACACTGCCAGGTGAGGTTTTTATTTGCAAAGTACTGCACTGTAGGGGAGGTGAAGCAGGTCAGCAAGGAGGAAGAAACCTCTCCCATCCAGAGCTATGCCGACAGTATGGAGCACTGAACTGTATGTCAGCAAAATAATTTTCCCGTTCTGTCAGAGATGTTTGCACATAATTCTTAGGAGGGGAGGTAAGGACAGAATAAGCCGCGGCAGTCCACATCTGAATGGGCTCAAATCTTTCAACTGCAAAAGGTGACAGGTCAAGAGGTTCTATCTGTTTGGGTTGGACAGAGTATAAAATGTCTGAGCTAGTACGCTTGCCAAATAGGCATGGCATGGCATGGTAATACATTCATATTTAACCACTTCCTTACTGGGCACTTAAACCTCCCTCCTGCCCAGACCAATTTTTGGCTTTCAGCGCTGTAGCATTTTGAATGACAATTGCGCGGTCGTGCGACGTTGTACCCAAATAAAATTTGCGTCCTTTTTTTTCCCACAAATAGAGCTTTCTTTTGGTGGTATTTGATCACCTCTGCGTCATTTCTGATCGCCGCTATAAACAAAAAATGAGCGACAATTTTGCAAAAAAGAACAATATTTTTTACTTTTTGCTAAAGTACAAATCCATTAAAAAAAATGATTCATCAGTTTTGGCCGATATATATTCTTCTACATATTTTTGGTAAAAAAAAAATCGCAATCGGCATATATTTATTGGTTTGCGCAAAAGTTATCACATCTACAAACTATGGGAATTGATTTATGGCGTTTTTATTATTTTTTTTTTTTTTTACTAGTAATGACGGCGATCTGCGATTTTTATCGGGACTGCGATCAGAAATTTAAATATCCACTGATTACTGTGTAAATGTAATTGGCAGTGAAGGGGTTAACCTGCAGGGGGCAGTGAAGGGGTTAACAATGTTCCCTGGGTGTGTTCTAACTGTGGGGGGGCGGGGCTGGCCGGGACATAACAGATCTAACTGATCCCAGTGACAGGGATCAGTAGATCTGGTATGTCCCCTGTCACAGAACGGAGAACCGCCGTGTTTACATCGGCGGTTCCCCGTTCTGCAGCTCTGCCAGGCAATCGTGGGTCTCGAGCGGACACCAAGTCCGCCTGACCCACGGGCACGCTCGCGTGCCACCGCTGCCGCCAGGGGACGCGCCGGGAGCTTGCAAAGGGGACGGCGTCCATAGACGGCATTTCAGATCCGCACTGGAGCCGTACTTCGGCAATAGCGCGGATCTGTAGGGGTTAAAATGCCGTTCTTCCCAAATCATGTGTGAGAGAGGGATTGCTGATTCTATAAATCCGTACTGATAGCAGTAGGGGAAAATTCTCTTTGAAATGGTTGTAAACCTCTGACATGAAATATATTCCTCTGCAGTGTGTACTTGTCTCAATTCATAGCACAAATTTTTGTATGCTGCCCTGTTCCTCTGCTATCAGCATGAGTCACTTCTGGCAGGTTTCTTGACACCAAGAGGCAAAAAGATGACAGAGGAAGGAGCTCCAGCATGCAATCTGTGATTGACAGCCTCAGCTCTGTTCCTGTGTGCTGTATGGTGGAGCGGGCGTCCCTTCCCTTCTCTCCAATCAGCTCTCAGCTTTCTCCACTGAGTGTATCTTCAATTACCCCCCCCCCCCACACACACACACAAACACACACTTTCTGGAAGCTGTATGCATTCTGGACTTTGAATGGCTGTAGAGAAAAGAAGACTGCAGATAAACAGACATGGTTGGTGCACGCTGACCTGGTTCTGGTCTTGTTGACGTTATTAGTCCCATGTAAATGTGGGGACTGGTACTTTGTTTAAGCCTTTATAAACCTTTTTTGAATATATAACTAGAAGAGGGTCTTTGGTTTATGACCATTAATATTCAAATTTTTGTATCTTAATATGTCGCTTTTGGGTTCCACCGTTATTGGGGTGGAATGCATAATTGTTACCGGAATGATCTTTCCTGTTAGTCAATTGACATGGTAGGCTTCCGGTCACGATATCACAAGCTCAATGGAACGCATTGAGCTTCCGGGTTCCTGGTATTTAAACTGTGAATTGCGGAATTTTGGCCACGCCCCTGACAACGTTCTTTTAGTGACAAAATGCGTTGGACAGAGCCTTACATCTGACGTCATCACAATACCAGGATCCAAGTACGGCGCGGCCATCTTCATGGTTGAAAACAGATTGGCGTATCTACTATGTTTGTTTATAATGGCTTTGATGTGAGTGGCTTTTAAACTTTTAAAATAAACACGTTATAAAATTCTACACTATGAGAGGCATGTCTCTGTTTCATTGAGAGACAACTTACATGAGGATTAAAGCCATCTATATGGAGATTAAGAGGCGCGGGTTGGGATGCGAACCATACTAGTGGATCTGACATATGAAGGGAGTTACACTGGGAGTATGCTTGTGAAAATATTAAGAGATCTTTGACCCTTCGTAATTTTAAAGTTTTTTAATAGCCAGAACCTGGGTGTTATGGCAATTTGCTGATGTGCTTTGACACTCTGGTGGGAGTTTTGACCAGGATTACCATGGAGCTCCCGAGAACTCCACGCAACTGTCAATCAGGACCCAGTCAGGGACACGTTAATCCAGGAGAAATCTTCTGAAAGTAGGGACTATCCCCGGAAGCCAATGATATCTGGTCTTCCTATTGTTCCATCCTTGGTCATGCAGGGCACTAAAGGATCCGATTTTGAAAGCTGCTGTCCTCTCACCCTGAAATCTCACTCCTCTTGCCACACTTTTTATAAAATCTGTTAAAATTCACAGAAAGACCGATATCCCCATATAACAGTACAGCTTTGTGTCTATGAGATCCTCACATGTAAGATCTTGCTTCTCAGCCTTTTGACTAAGATGAAGTGTAGTATCTGCTTTTATCAGTGTCCACTAAAGGTACCCCACTATTATTATTTATTATACAGGATTTATATAGCGCCGGCAGTTTATGCAGCGCTTTACAACTTGAGGGTAGAAAGTACAAATACAATACACTTAAATACAGTAGGAATCAGAGGGCCTTGCTCGTTAGAGTTTACTACTAATGTTATCAGGCCGCAAGGCCTAGCCAATGCACCTGCACTGGCCGTTCTTTACATTTTTACATATTCCTTTTTCAAGCAGATGGTAGGTAGTGGGTCTTTGGGACTACCCTGAAGGTCTATGGTTAGGATGTGTGGGCATTAGATTTCTTCCTCCCCTGCCTTGGGGGGTCTCCCTTTGGAAAAGCCTCCTTTCCTGGTGCATCATGGCAGCATACACATGGGTTGTGGCTCCGCCCCCACAACATGATAGGACTGGTTAACTATAAATCAAGGACCGACCCGGCTCACCGCATTCTCCTTTTTTTCCCTCACTTGATCAGGACTGGAGTCGTGAGGTATCCCTTACCGTTTGTCGCCCCAGCCAAGTTCAGCCTCTCTTGGGTGGAAGTCCTTCCTGTACAGTCTCTAAATGAGCTATAAGGTTGGAGCCCCATTCTGGTGGTCTGGGGGGCATATGTCAGCCTCTCCTGGGTGGATGTCCTTCCTGTACAGTTTCTAAATGAGCTATATGGTTGGAGCCCGATTCTGGTGGTGCAGGCCTCTCAAAGAAAGCTTTAAACAAGCTTTGACGTAAGTGACAGCGTTTCCCTTTGCTTTCCATATGCTTTAACTTCTTTTCTCTGTTTTGTGGGCGTTTGCCATTTCTAAGATGGCTGCAGCAGTGCAAGTACACTCTCAGCATGAGAGGCAGGAAGTGATGCAGCCTCTGTGACCAGTTTCCTGGCTAGAACTTTTCTAAGATGATGATTTGGACATGCTCAGGCACTGATCTCACTAATGGCAAAATGTGACAGTTTTAAATGGTTTTATGACATTTTTGGGC
>BLSH010090524.1:377305-388808 GCA_018402905.1 Glandirana rugosa
ACGGGGACATGTTTAGTAATCGTTCTGGAGTAGACCTTATACGTCAAGTCAAAATCCGTGGTCAAGAGTTTTTCCTATAGCCCCTTGACCTCTTTCACGTCTCTTCCCGTTGGTTTGATTATTCTCCGTACCTCCTCGAGTCGATACTCCTTTCTAATCTCCTAGACTTAAATAAGAGAGAACTCTTCTCCTCTAATTCCCCCCTATACTAGTTGTACATGTTTATATATTCACCAGGTATATCACTTGAACCACAACTCAATAAATGAAATTCCAGTAGTGTTTTCCTGTTCCCCCGTGAGAAATGCAGATCTCCTTTTTTCTAAAGTTCCATGCCTCTTATTAGTTTGGTTGCCCTTCTCTGCACTTTCTCCAGTTCCCCGATATCCTTTTTGAGAACTGGTGCCTAAAACTGAACTGCATATTCCAGATGAGGTCTTGCTAATGATTTGTACAGGGGCAAAATAATGTCTCTATCTCTGGAGTCAATACCTCTCTTAATACAAGAAAGGATTTTGCTTGCTTTGGAAACCGCAGCTTAGCATTGCATGCCATTATTAAGCTTATGATCTACCAAAAACCCCAGATCCTTCTCCACTATGGATTTCCCCATATGATACAGATTAAAATACCCCAGGAATATTTTAAGAAATTACGAGCCACTCTGAACAGAAAGTATAACTGGGAATAAAACGCAGCTTTGATTTCTTTACTAGACACTAATTATTTTAAACTATTTTTACTATTAGATATAATGAAAGGAAATAGGATGTGCACATTTGAGGAAATTACACACAAATGTGGGAACCATGCCACTAGATAGATGGAGATACACACAATTACAACACTTTGCACAGTCGTTATCTAAGCCACTGAGAGGAAAAGGGAATATGCGACCAATAGAAAAATTGTTTAGTACACCAGTGTGTGTAGAGCATAGGATATCTAAAATCTATAAAATATTGATAAACGAAACAGAACCCAGGGAACCACCATATCTGAGGAAATGGGAGGAAGAACTATGAGCTATTAAGGACAAGGAACACAGAAAGAAAAAGGTAGGGTTGACCTGTTTTTCAGCAAGAGATTCTGGGACAATCGACATGTGCTATAAGTTAATAGCAAGATGGTATACAACTCCACAGAGGGTGCAGAGGCTCAGAGCTGAGGACCCCCCAACATGTTGGAGAGCGTGTGATGCCGCTGGGAATTTCTCACACTTGTGGTGGGACTGTGTTAACATAGGTCGTACTGGGAAACGATCACCAAGGGGATTCAGCAAATAACAAGAGAACAGATTAAGTTGGAACCATGGGGGTATTTGTTCCATGACACAGAAAAAACGGTGAAACAATATAGGAATACTTTAGTTCCACAGTTACTGAATGCAGCTAAAAGCCTAATCCCAAAACTTGGAAGAACACACCGGATGCTCCATCGTTAAAGGATTGGATAGCAATAGTGGACTGGCTGAGAGCCATAGAGGAAACAATATATATGTCCGAAAACTCCTTAGAGGTACCAAGCAAAATGGGGGGAGTGGATAAAATTTAAGAAAACACTAGATTGTCTGATGATGATGGAACCCGAAGGGAGAAACCACTAAGGATAAAGAAGAAACCCGGAGGCCCGGGGGGAGGCCGGATTGCTGGAGAGAAGGGAGGGGGGTGTGGGGAATGGGTGCTTCCTTTTTTTTTTTTCTTTTGGGAGGGAGGGTGAAATATATAGACAAATAAGGTTGTGAGAGGTTGGTGAGATTGGGAAAATCTCTATGTAATTGATGTACTGGATCCCTACCTTTTGTACTCTGTTTTTATATAATTGTATACTATGGATTAGATTGAAAATGGATCCTGGGTTCCTGCAAAGCAGGGGCACCGATCCATGCCTTCTCCTTAGAAAAGCACCTCCCCCACAGTAGTAAAGCACTGGTCAGGCATACATTTAACCCTTTTATCGCCCCTGATGTTAACCCCTTCCAGTCAGTGTCATTAGTACAGTGACAGTGCATATTGTTAGCACTGATCACTGTATTAGTGTCAACTGATCCCAAAAAGTGTCAAAAGTGACAGTTGGGGTCAGACTGTCTGCTGCAATATTGCAGTCCCGCTATAAGTCGCTGATCGCCGCCATTACTAATAAAAAAAAAAAAATTTGAAAAAAAAAATTAAAATATCCCAGTTTGTAAATGCTATAACTTTTGCGCAAACCAATCAATATATACTGATTGGGATTTATTTTACCAAAAATATGTAGCAGAGTACATATTGGCCTAAATTGATGAAGAAATTACTTTTTTTCAATTTTTTTTATTGGATATGTTTTATAGCAGAAAGTAACACATATTGGTTCCTTTTTTTTTTATTTTTTTTTTTTTTTAATTTTGTCTTTTTTTGTTTATAGCGCACAAAATAAAAACTGTAGAGGTGATCAAATACCACCAAAAGAAAGCCCTATTTGTGGGGAAAAAAAGGACATAAATTTGTTTGGGCCCAGCGTTGCATGAACGCACAATTGTCAGTAAAAATAAGGCAGTGCCGTATTGCAAAAAATGGCCTGGTCATGAAGGGGGGTAAATCTTCCGGAGGTCAAGTGGTTAATGAAAAACAGATATAATGTTACAAAAAAGGTGACTTTTTAGCAGTTGTAGCTGATTAAGCCCATATGTACTATGTACCTGTACTATGTATTATGAATATGTATTATTGCATCTTGTAATTTTTTTTCAATGATTTATACACAGGAAGCAATATACAGCCAGGTAATTAAAACTGAGAAAAATGCACAGGATCCACAGATGCAGCAGAAGAGGAACACAACCACTGAAACTGTTGGTAAGTCCTTGTGAACATCCCTGCACAAATAATGCTCAATGTGTTACTAAATATTTGTCATTTAAAAATAAATAGTTAATATAATCTTGAATTTACATTTGTACTTTGGATATTGTTTGGCAAAATTCCTGGGGATATATAGTCATCTTAACTGTTGTTCTTTCAGTTGATGGGGATACACAGGACCTAACGGGTTTCCGGGCTGGGCAGGAGGTGGTGAGTATACAATTTGAAACTCTTTTCTTTACATTTCAGAAAACATATACAGTTACAAAAGTTTATAGGTTGTTTGGAGGTCAGATTCATATCTTTTAGCTACTGCAGACCTTCCCAATTAAAGTGATATTAAAGTCATTTATTTCATGAATCAGATACTGTAGTGAAATGTACTGTAAACGTTTGTGAGGCCAGAACATATTGGCCCCATAAAGGATTATGAAGGGAAATTGGTTACAAAAGACAAAGAGAAGGCAAAGTTTTTAAATGCATTCTTCTCCTCAGTTTTCACAAAGGAAAAGGGGGGATATGGTAACCAAGACTGTAATGTTAATAACATGTCACAGAACGTACCCTCACGGCTAACAAAAGCCAGTATCAGAAATAGACTTGAAAAACTTAACCTAAATAAGTCACCAGGACCAGATGACTTACACCCCTGAGTCCTTAAGGAACTCAGGTGATAGCTAGACCATTGTTCCTAATTTTTATGGACAGTTTATTGACTGGAATGGTACCAGCTGATTGTTGAAAATCCAACATGGTTCCAATATTTAAAAAAGGGCCGAGATATCAATAACCTCAATAGTCTGTAAGCTACTGGAGGGGATAATAAGGGACTATATCCAAGACTTTAGTAATGAAAACAGTTTCATTAGCAGTAATCCGTAATCATGAAGAAAAGTTCTTGCCAGACCCATCTAACATTAATATTCTATGAAGAAGTGAGATGACATTTAGATAAAGGAAGGCCTGTGGATATATAGATTTTGCAAAAGCATTTGATACAGTTCCCCACAAAGGTTTACTTTATAAACTGAGGTCTGTCGGCATGGACCATAGGGTGAGTACCGTACCTTGATTCCAAAAGGTCCTGAGTCCAGAAGGTGATCATAAATAGTGAGTACTCAGACTGGTCCGGTGTGGTAAGTAAGGTCCCCCAAGGATCTGTCCTGGGGCCAATTCTGTTTAATTTATTCATAAACTATATAAAGGATGGGATAAATAGCTCAATCTCAATATTTGCAAAGTTAGGCAGGGCCATAACTTCTGATCGGGGTGTGGAAACCTTAGAAGAAGCAACTACATGGCAAATGAGGTTTAATGTTTAAAAATGTAAAGTAATGCATTTGGGTGCTAAAAATACAAGCACAAGTTACTTGCTAGGGGGAGAACCTCTGGGGGAATCCAGGATGGAAAAGGACCAGGGGAACTAGTAGATGACAGGCTCAGCAATGGCATGCAATGCCAAGCTGCTGCAAGCAAAGTCTACAAAATATTGTCAAGCATTAAAAAGGGGAATCACTCCAGAGATAAAACAATAATTCTCCCACTCTACAAGACTCTGGTCTGGCCGCATATTGAGTATGCCCACCAGTTCTTGGCACCAGTCCTCAAGAAGGATGTGCTGGAACTGTCTGGAATGAGTCCAGAGAAGGGCAACAAAGCTAATAAAGGGACTAGAGGATCTCAGCTATGAGGAAGACTAGAAGCATTGAACTTATCTCTCTGGAGAGGAGATGCTTGAGAGGGGATATGATAGCGATGTACAAATACAGTACTGGAGACCAGTGGCGGCTGGTGAAATTTTAGAATAAGGGGGCAGAAGACCTCGTCCTTTTTGGCCCCTCCCACTTCTCGCAAACCCCACCCCTTATGTACTCCACCCCATAGAGCCCAGCATCACCAGATAGGGTATACAGCATCACCATATAGGTATATACAGAGTCACCAGATAGAGGTATGCAGAGTCACCAGATAGGGGTATACAGAATCATCAGATAGGAGTATACAGTCACCAGATAGCAGTATACAGAGCCACCATATAGGAGTATACAGAGCCACCAAATAGCAGTATACAGAGCCCCAGATAGCAGTATACGATAGCAGTATACAGAGTCACCAGATAGCAGTATACAGAGCCCCAGATAGCAGTATACAGAGGAGTCACCATATAGCAGTATACAGAGGAGTCACCATATAGCAGTATACAGAGGAGTCGCCATATAGCAGTATACAGAGGAGTCGCCATATAGCAGTATACAGAGGAGTCGCCAGATAGCATTATACAGAGGAGTCGCCAGATAGCAGTATACAGAGGAGTCGCCAGATACAGTGCCTTGCGAAAGTATTCGGCCCCCTTTGAACTTTGCGACCTTTTGCCACATTTATACAGCATCACCAGATAGAGGTATGCAGAGTCACCAGATAGGGGTATACAGAGTCATCAGATAGGAGTATACAGTCACCAGATAGCAGTATACAGAGCCACCATATAGGAGTATACAGAGCCACCAAATAGCAGTATACAGAGCCCCAGATAGCAGTATACAGAGTCACCTGATAGCAGTATACAGAGTCCCAGATAGCAGTATACAGAGGAGTCCCAGATAGCAGTATACAGAGGAGTCACCAGATAGCAGTATACAGAGGAGTCACCAGATAGCGGTATGCAGAGGAGTCACCAGATAGCGGTATGCAGAGGAGTCACCAGATAGCGGTATGCAGAGGAGTCACCAGATAGCGGTATGCAGAGGAGTCACCAGATAGCGGTATACAGAGGAGTCACCAGATAGCGGTATACAGAGGAGTCACCAGATAGCGGTATACAGAGGAGTCACCAGATAGCAGTATACAGAGGAGTCACCAGATAGCAGTATGCAGAGGAGTCACTAGATAGGAGTATACAGAGGACCTTTTGCCACATTTATACAGCATCACCAGATAGGTATATACATAGTCACCAGATAGAGGTATGCAGAGTCACCAGATAGGGGTATACAGAGTCATCAGATAGGAGTATACAGTCACCAGATAGCAGTATACAGAGCCACCATATAGGAGTATACAGAGCCACCAAATAGCAGTATACAGAGTCACCTGATAGCAGTATACAGAGTCCCAGATAGAAGTATACAGAGGAGTCACCAGATAGCAGTATACAGAGGAGTCACCATATAGCGGTATGCAGAGGAGTCACCAGATAGCGGTATACAGAGGAGTCACCAGATAGGAGTATACACAGTAGTCACCAGATAGCAGTATACAGAGGAGTCACCAGACAGCAGTATACAGAGGAGTCATCAGATAGTAGTATACAGAGGAGTCACCAGATAGCAGTATACAGAGGTGACACCAGATAGCAATATACAGAGGAGTCATCAGATAGTAGTATACAGAGGAGTCACCAGATAGCAGTATACAGAGGAGTCGCCAGATAGCAGTATACAGAGGAGTCGCCAGATAGCAGTATACAGAGGAGTCGCCAGATAGGAATATACTGAGGAGTCACCAGATAAGAGTATACAGAGGAGTCACCATATAGCAGTATACAGAGGAGTAACCAGGAAGATGTACTTACTTTAGCTGGGGAGTCCGACTTGTGGCGGGAACTGTCTGCGTGGGACTGGAAACCCGGCGGAGTGCTGCGCCTGTGCGAGTATTCACGCAGTCAGCACATTCGCCACAGTCCCGTCCCCACCTGTCGCATCCAATGCCAGTCAGTCACTGGCTCAAGGCAGCCAATTAGACTATGTATATGCGCCTTTTCAGCGCACATACATAGTCTTTTATGACTGACCAATAGGCTCAATGCTTGCTGTCAGCAGACAGCAAGGAGCCGAGAAAAAAAAAAAAAGTCTCTATACCGGTGCCTCCTTTAGGGGTCGGGCTGACTTTTTTTTCTTCAGAGCGGGGGGAGGCGGCGCCCAAGCACCCCGTATTGACCAGCCGCCACTGCTGGTGACCCTAGCATGGGGAGAAAACTTTTCAGTGAAAGGGAATTTAAAAAGACACACGGCCTTTCACTGAAATTGGAAGAGAAGCGGTTTAACCTTAAACTGTGTAGAGGGCTCTTTCACACGGGACGACGATCGTGCGCACGACCGTGTTGAATCGTACGTTGACGGTCGTATGTAGCCCACTGACATGCACACGACGGTCGTACATACAACTTGCGGCCGGCCGAACGTGATGACGCGAACGAGCGTATAATGAGGAAGTAGGGTCACCTTTTGGGCTCCTTCATCTAATTTCATGTTAGTTGAAGTGGACTTGGCGCATGCGTGTTTAGCACAATACAACTTTGTTGAACACAGCTGCTCTACACACGACTCAACGGTCGTATGCGAGCTTGTTGACACGACCAAGTTTTCTAGTCTGCACATACAACTCCCACGAATGACCGTCGTATGTTCAACTGTTGAAAGCACGGCCACAGACGATCGATTCTGCATGCAACGGTCGTGAGTACGACGTGTTGAACACGATCGTCGTCCCGTGTGTACGAGGCTTAAGAGTGGTAAGCTTGTGGAATTTAACTTCCACAAGCTGTGGTATCATTGGTATCAGCAGGGAGCATTGACAGTTTCAAAAAACTATTAGATGGGCACCTTAATAATCACAGTGTGCAGGGATATACAATGTACTATGGACATTAACACATGCACACTCACACACCACAGGTTAAACTGGATGGACTGGTGTCTTTTTTCAACCTTACTGACTATGTAAATGCATCAGCTTTTTTTCATTTTAATTTTCTCCTCTAAGCTTGTTTCTGTAACTTTCTCCAATGTGCATGCTCCTACTTGGATCTACAACTGTATGAGCACCCACAGGCAGTGCAACAGGGTTACAGAGCAAAGGCCACACCTCTATTCCACCTCGAGCATGACCGCTACAGAAAAAACCGTTACAGAAACATGCTCAGAGGAGAGGTAAAAAAATATATATATTTCACAATACATACAGTGGGGCAAAAAGTATTTAGTCAGCCACCAATTGTGCAAGTTCTCCCACTTAAAAAGATGAGAGAGGCCTGTAATTTTCATCATAGGTACACTTCAACTATGAGAGACAGAATGAGAAAAAAAAATCCAGAAAATCATATTGTCTGATTTTTAAAGAATTTATTTGCAAATTATGGTGGAAAATAAATATTTGGTCGATAACAAAAGTTCATCTCAATACTTTGTTATATACCCTTTGTTGGCAATGACAGAGGTCAAACGTTTTCTGTAAGTCTCCACAAGGTTTTTACACACTGTTGCTGGTAGTTTGGCCCATTCCTCCATGCAGATCTCCTCTAGAGCAGTGATGTTTTGGGGTTGTCGCAGGGCAACACAGATTTTTAACTCCCTCCAAAGATTTTCTATGGGGTTGAGATCTGGAGACTGGCTAGGCCACTCCAGGACCTTGAAATGCTTCTTACGAAGCCACTCCTTAGTTACCCGGGTGGTGTGTTTGGGATCATTGTCATGCTGAAAGACCCATCCACGTTTCATCTTCAATGCCCTTGCTGATGGAAGGAGGTTTTTACTCAAAATCTCACGATACATGGCCCTATTCATTCTTTCCTTTACACGGATCAGTCGTCCTGGTCCCTTCACAGAAAAACAGCCCCAAAGCATGATGTTTCCATCCCCATGCTTCACAGTAGATATGGTGTTCTTTGGATGCAACTCAGCATTCTTTCTCCTCCAAACACGACAAGTTGAGTTTTTACCAAAAAGTTCTAATTTGGTTTCATCTGACCATATGCCATTCTCCCAATCCTCTTCTGGATCATCCAAATGCTCTCTAGCAAACTTCAGATGGGCCCGGACATGTACTGGCTTAAGCAGGGGGACACGTCTGGCACTGCAGGATTTGAGTCCCTGGCAGCGTAGTGTGTTACTGATGGTAGCCTTTGTTACTTTGGTCCCAGCTCTCTGCAGATCATTCACTAGTTCCCCCCATGTGGTTCTGGGATTTTTGCTCACCGTTCTTGTGATCATTTTGCCCCCTTGGGGTGAAATCCCAGATCAAGGGAGATTATCAGTGCTCTTGTATGTCTTCTATTTTCTAATAATTGCTCCCACAGTTGATTTCTTCACACCAAGCTGCTTACCTATTGCAGATTCAGTCTTCTCAGCCTGGCGCAGGTCTACAATTTTGTTTCTGGTGTCCTTTGACAGCTCTTTGGTCTTGGCCATAGTGGAGTTTGGAGTCTGACTGTTTGAGGTTGTGGACAGGTGTCTTTTATACTGATAACGAGTTCAAACAGGTGCCATTAATACAGGTAACGAGTGAAGGACAGAGGGGCCTCTTAAGGAAGAAGTTTACAGGTCTGTGAGAGCCAGATATCTTGCTTTTTTTGAGGTGACCAAATACTTATTTTCCACCATAATTTACAAATAAATTCTTTAAAAATCAGACAATGGGATTTTCTGGATTTTTTTTTTCTCATTCTGTCTCTCATAGTTGAAGTGTACCTATGATGAAAATTACAGGCCTCTCTCATCTTTTTGCCCCACTGTATATAAGACACATTAAAATACCCACCCATTGTGAGCTCTCTCACAGAAAAATCTGTAAAAACTTCACCCGTGCTAAAAAAAAAGGAACAAAAAAGCTAAAAAAAAAAACAAACCCAATCTTGTGGTGTGGCTTGTATATCTATCGGTTCCTTTTGTAAAAAACATAATTTCTTATCATACACTGTATATTCTTGCACTAAGTGTCCTAGGGCTTTGTTTTTCATTACCACTTTCATATAGTATGTTCCATATATTTTACACAGGCTGTTCAGAAGCAGTTGTAGGCTCTGCTAATCATAGCTTTTTATATTTTTTTGGACAGCCTCTATAAAAATATGTGTCTCTATACAGTGGTAATCTACTATTTACCAGATTCTTCTGGTAAAAGTAGATCTGACTTTTTCCAACACAATGTAATTGCCTTTCCTGGACCTCCCCATGTCAGCCTACAATGGGTCAGCTCGGCCCTCTCTGACTGCTCCAGGACCACCCTTTTCTTAGCCCATAAAGGGCGGCTGTCTGCCTACACCAGTGTTCTCTTTTGGTCCTCGCTCCGGACACCTTTAAAAAAAATATATATATATATAGGTATACTTATAGGAAAGGAGTGGAACTCCGCTTGGATGAAGCAAGTATTGCAGCCTCTCCCGATTCAGATGACCCCCCATATATGTGGCAAGGACTCCTAAGGACGTGGGTTCCCTTGGTGCTGAGATTGGCTGATACAGTATAATTACTATGATTTTTGGCAGAAGTTTTTCATACAGTATAAATGACTGTTTTTGTACCTGTAGTAGAGCTCTAGCAGTTTTTCCATGGGCTTGCTGGTGCCTGTAGTCTCACAGTGGCCACTCCACGTGCATGCCGTCATGGAAGCCGTCTGAGCTGAGTGGGTGGCGTCACGGAGGTGGGTTGCTAGGCAACCACGGGGATGCTCACCTCTGATCAGTGGCATAGCGTGGGTTGTCAGCACCCGGGGCAAGGCAAATAATTTGCGCCCCCTAACCTGCAGACTTTTAGCACTCCCTTCCCTTCCTACAATAGTACTGACCAGCCTGATTTCTACTCTGAACCCTACACTAACCTACCTGATTCCTATACTGGCCACTACACTGACCACTACACTGACCTACCTGTCCACTACCCTGACCTACCTTATTCCTATACTGAGCACTACAGTACCTGATTCCTACACTGTCCACTACACTTACCACTAAACTGATCTACCTGGTTCCAAAACTGACCTACCAGATAACTACACAGACCACTACATTGACCAACCTAATTCCTACACTGACCACTACACTGACCTCTACACCAACCTACATGATTCTTATACTGACCACTACACTGATCTACCTGTCCACTTCACTTTCCAACCTGATTCCTATACTGACCATTACATTGACCTACCTGTCCACTACACTGCGCTACCTGACCACTACACTACACTGTCCACTACACTACACAGACCTACCTACAGTATTCATATACTGACCACTACACTGTCCACTACACTACACTGACCTACCTACAGTATTCATATACTGACTACTGCTCGTCTATTCTCTATCTGGCTGGCTGCTCCCTCTCCCCAGACCGTGTCCACTCCCCCGGGCCAGCAATATGAATAGCCTCTCACAGGGACTGGAGGAGTCTCACTCTCACCCAGTGGCATCACCTAGGGTTGGTGTCACCCGGTGTGGAAAAACATGGTGTCACCCCCTCCCTCCACCAACTATAGCCCCTGCTCAGCACAGACCCTCCCTCCACAAAGTACAGACCCCCCCACTAATTACAGAACCCCTCCCACAGTATAGATCCCCCTCCCTCAATACAGACCCCTCCCTCAGTGTAGACTCCCATCCCTCAGTACAGACCCCCTCCACTAAGTATAGACCCCCCTCCCTCATTACAGACCCCCTCCCTCAGTATAAATCCCCATCTGTCAGTACAGACCCCCTCCCTCAGTACAGACCCCCTCCTTCAGTATAGACCCCATCCCTCATTGCAGACCCCCTCCCTCAGTACAGAGTGACCCTTCTCCCTCAGTACCTGTCTTCTCCTCAGTATAGATCCCCATCCCTCAGAACAGACCCCTCTACCTCAGTACAGACCCCTCTCCCTCAATACAGACCCCCCTCCCTCAGTATA
>BLSH010090524.1:470849-483481 GCA_018402905.1 Glandirana rugosa
AAGGGAATTGACTAACATTTTTTTTTTTTTTTTTTTTAAATCTACCTAACAAATAGCACAGAGAGAGGTAAACAATCAGTTAAGGGAACTCAAAAGCAAATGATTATATAGTTTATTTTCATGTATTTTATTGTTTTCCTGCAACAAAGACTGGTGGGGCACTGCCCCAGGAGACCTTATGTATGAGCCTCCACTGCACAGTTGTGGTTCCTAACCTCTGAAAAAGTTCAGGGACCAGAGGCAGGGGGTACCGGTTTATGATAGTGATCCTGTTAAGTTCCTGTTAATCTATACAGGGCCTGAGGGAGTGGTCTTTTTTCTCCACAAAGAAGATCCCCACTCCGGCGGATGAGGTAGAGGGTCTGATGAACCCCTTTTCTAGGTTCTCATCAAGGTAGGCCTTGAGGGCCACTAGCTCTACCTCAGACGCAGGGAAAATCCATCCGAAAGGAACCTCAGCTCCGGGTAGGAGGTCAATCGGACAATCATATGACCTATGCGGTGGTAGGATGCCAGCCCCCTTCTTACTGAACATGTCCAGAAAATCATGGTAAGGTGCAGGTACAGCCAGGCGCGTGTCCTGGTTGTGTTCAGTGTCCAGACAGAGTACAGATGATGGGGTTTCCGAAGGCGGTGGCAGGCAATGCTGGAGGCAGTAGGGAGAGCTGAATTGCACTTCCCCTGTGGCCCAGTCAGTGTGGGAGTTATGCATCCGGAGCAAGGGGAGGCCCAAAATGACTGGGAATAGAGGGGACTCAATGGCATCCAGCAGCAAGAATTCCAAGTGTCCCCCCACCGTCTTGATGGGTACAGGAATGGTTTCCTGGGTGACGGTGATGGACTTAATAGTGGTTCCATCGGCCAGCTGGACGACCATGGGATGGTCTCTAGGTCGAAGTGGGATCTGGTGGGTGGCTGCGAAAGTAACGTCAACAAAGCAACTGCACCAGGGTATCCTCGCTGGGAAGCTGTAAAGATAGAGAGAGAACAAGGTGAGCTTTGTTGCTTGGCATGTACATCAGGTTCTCCCGGGTAGGAGTGGTACACTTACCGGCCTTAGCAGGGTAGTTCCTTACCAGATGCCTTGGCCCTCCATAGTATAGGCAGAGGCTGAGCGCCATATGTCTCTGATGTTCTTCTGAGGTTAATGGTGGGCGGAGAAGCCCGATTTGCATGGGTTCGGACTGGTCTGGTGGAGCGGAGGAGGAAGAGGCAGCCGGATTGGAGCCAGGGTAGCTGGGTATTCTGGGCATCATCCAGGTAAGGCGTGTAGCCCCTGTGGACCTCTCAGCCCTGCGTTCCCTCAGAAAAATAAAAGCTTTCTTGGATTTTTAGAACAAGGCCTTACCCTAGCCTTGCTGTAATTCTTAGAAAGCTTCAGAGACTTCCTGATATATAGATCTGGGATGGAGAAACCAGTAAGACACAGGAAGGAGTTTACCAGCTGACCTCTTTGGTACCCACATCCTGCACTGACCTCATTAAAACTCTCACCCTTCACCCATCAACTATGTTTGCACAACATCCCTGGGATCCCTCCCTTTACATTTGCCTGGTTTGTCAATGTAGGCTGCCACAGCTGCTATGTTTGCTATGTCTGCATGCTAAACTCTCTGGGGCCGCGGGTTAGACACTCATGATGTAGTGCAAGGGCCTGTCTGATTGGATAGATGGTGTCTCTTCCTATTTCCATAGTTCTGTTAAATCTAAAGTAAATTGTACAGTGATTGTACAATTAGATTTTATAATGTTTGGCCACCTTTATACACCTAAAATTAAATAGTTGCACTGTGCAGTTGCAGTGCCATTAATTGCAAACACACATTTTGCCACATGAAAAAATGGGCGACAAAAGCAGCAAAATGCACAGTAGAAAATGTGCAACTTGCACCACGCCAAAATGTCCCATAAGCTACTTTGCCAAGTGTAGCACAGCCCACTGAAATCAACGGACTGCCCTATGTGTATCAAGGGAAAAATGAGCCAAAAAACATGCGCTCCCACTACGTTAGTTGTGAATGGCCCTGAAAGTGAAATTGGTGTGTTTACATAAGAACAAAGAGGCTCCATTCACATCTGTGTATTTCCAAACGCATGGCAAATGGCACAGAAAATGTGTGCTTTTCCATGCGTTTCAGAAACATGCTGCAAATGCACCAAAAAGCACAGTGAAAAACGCACCAAGCTTGACTCTAAAAAAATGTTCTGGAGCTTCTTTGGGGTGATCAAGTGAATGGGCTGCCCTATGTGTGATGAGTGGAAACGTTCCAAAAGGCCCCCCTCCCCCAAAAAGCGCTCCCACTATGTGAAGATGTGAACAGGCCTGACAGCTGAGTGTTTCCATCCACTCCCTTCCTTCTTTGCACTTCTAAAAAGATGGCCATACACTATGCAATTTGATTGTACAATCTCAGTATAGATTTACTAGAACTATAGAACAGGATGAAACACCTGAACAATCTATTAATTTGTATCAATTCAGGCAGGCCCTTGCACTATATAGCTGATGGTAGATCTAAAGGAGTTTGTACAATCAGATTGTAATGTGTATGGTCACCTTAAGGGAAGAAGTTGATGGGGGTATTGTAATGAGAGAGGTGTGGTCCAGACTGGTAATATAAACCCTATCACATCCGTTTCTGTGATGCAAAAACACAGAGAATGAGGGACCTACTGGAAGTGATGCAACCAGAAAGAATGTTTTAAAATTCAGACTGCATCTGAAATCGCAGCAAGCGAGTCTTCACCCAATCTTGCAAGGGATGATGATCCAATTTCTTACTGTGTAATATACATACATATGTGATTTTGTGTTATATCCTCATTGTATGTCTTTTATAGTTACATAGTTAGTCAGGTTGAAAAAAGACACAAGTCCATCTAGTTCAACCAATAAAAAAACCTAAATATATATAACCATAAAATTCCATATACGCAATCCTTCACCCACTGTTGATTCAGAGGAAGGCAAAAAACTCCAGCAAAGCATGATCCAATTTGCTATAGCGGAGGAGAAAATTCCTTCCTTATTCCCCGAGAGGCAATCGGATTTTCCCTGGATCAGCTTTACCTATAAATGTTAGTACCCAGTTATATTATGTACATTAAGGAAAGATTCCAGGCCTTTTTTAAAGCAATCTAGTGAGCTGGCCAGAACCACCTCTGGAGGGAGTCTATTCCACATTTTCACAGCTCTAACTGTGAAGAAACTTTTCCATATTTGTAGATGAAATCTTTTTTCCTCTAGACGTAAAGAGTGCCCCCTTATTCTCTGTGATGACCTTAAAGTGAATAACTCAACACCAAATTCACTATATGGACCACTTATATATTTGTACATGTTGATATCCCCCTTAATCTCCTTTTCTCAAGAGAGAATAAATTCAGTTCCTCTAATCTTTCCTCATAGTTGAGCTCCTCCATGCCTCTTCTCAGTTTGGTTGCCCTTCTCTGCACTTTCTCCAGTTCCCCAATATCCTTTTTGAGAACTGGTGCCCAAAACTGAACTGCATATTCCAGATGAGGTCTTACTAATTTGTATAGGGGCAAAATTATGTCTCAATCTCTGGAGTCCATACCTCTCATAATACAAGAAAGGATTTTGCTCGCTTTGGAAACCGCAGCTTGGCATTGCATGCCATTATTAAGCTTATGATCTACCAAAACCCCCAGATCCTTCTCCACTATGGATCATTAACCACTACTCTCTGTATTCGGTCTTTTAGCCAGTTTTCTATCCATTTACAAACTGATCTTTCCAAGCCAGTAGACTTTACCTTACACATTCACCGTGTGGGGAACTGTGTCAAACACTTTCGCAAAATTCAAGTATACCACGTCCACAGCCACCCCTCTGTCCAAGATTTTACTTACCTCCTCATAAAAATAAATCAGGTTTGTTTGACAACTTCTATCTTTCATAAATCCATGCTGTCTGTTGCTTAAAATATTTTTTCCAGCAAGAACTCATCTATGGGGTCTTTTATTAAACTCTGCAATATCTTCCCGACTATAGAAGTTAAACTAACAGGTCTATAGTTACTTGGTAAAGACTTTGATCCCTTTTTAAATATGGGCACCACATTGGCCCTATGCCAATCCAGTGGTACTATTCCAGTCATTGAGTCCCTAAAAATTAGATACAATGACTTTGAAAAGACAGAGCTCAATTCTTTTAGGATCCGTGGGTGGATGCCATCTGGTCCAGGTGCTTTATCTACCTTTATTCTGTCTAAGGGCGCGGTCCGACTTCAGTGGCGACTTTGCTAGGCAATTTGAAAGCGACTTTAGAGATACTTTGGGCATTACAACGTGACCTAAAGCAACCTCCATGCCAGGCGACTTTGCCTGTGGCCAATCAGAGAAGAGAGGGAGGGGGGTTGCCTTCAAAAATGATTTTCTTTTTCCTGTAAAGTCGCTCCAAAGTCGCTTCTTCATAGACGGTGATCCGACTTGGAAGCGACTTTCATTGACTTCTATGGGCTCAAATCGCCTAGAAGTCGCTTTGAAATAGTACAGGAACCTTTTCAGAAGTCGCTCTGAAGTCGGAGCGACTTGAGTAGCACATATTAAGATGGCTCCATTCATTTCAATGGGATTTCTGATGTCAGGCGATTTGAGGCGACACAAGCCGGATCGCAAATTGCCTAGGTGTGAAGGGCCCTAAATGTTTCTGGACCATTTCACTTTTGAGCCATTGTGGATCATTTGGGGCTGTGTCACTACCACCCCCATTATGAACATGAGCTCCCCCATGCTCCTTTGTATACAGAGCTGAAGAAATATTTAATACATTTGCCTTCTCTTTGTCCCCAGTCACCCACTTTAGATTATTTTGTAAAGGGCCTACATGCTCACCTTTTTTACTATTAATATATTTGAATAATTTTTTTGGGTTTTGTCCTACTATCTTTTTCAATCTGTCGTTCGTTTTGAATTTTTGCCTCCTTTTATGGTTTTAACAAAGTTGTTATACAATAAATTTTGATAATTTTTCAAGAAAACGCATTGGTACCGTTAAAGTCCTTTGTTAGTTTATAAGGTATTTTTTGTGCAACTTTTTGGTAGGATGTGGTACCGGACAATTTTGTCCAAATATTAGAGGACCCTCTTATGAGGATCCTCCTCCCGCAAAAAAAAAATATATTTTATTTGTAAAATTCAGCCAGAAACATGAATTTTCAAACCTTTTTTGGATCAGGTAAGTGAGAGATAAGAACACTGGGATGGCTAGGCCAGAAATTATATTACAAAAAGATTCTGTTTATTAAGAAAAGTGAAATTCTGCCCCAAAAAGGTAAACTTAGCCTTTAAGTATTCTCACAATTCATTAAAGTATAAAGATGGGATATTGAAAAAGGATGTGTCTGTGAATGTTCGAATAATAACTAGCAGGTTCAGACAGAAGGCCCAAAGGTGTTAACTTGCATAGGTTCCAGTTTGTCTTAATCCAGCTCTGCTTAAAGTGCATATGAACTTATATTATTGAGAACCTGTATTATTTATAACACAAACATTTTATATGCATAGTCTAAAAAAAAGCATTGCAATGGAGGTTATTCTTAAAATCAGGTGACTGAATACTTTTGCTAATAATATAAAACATCTTTTATTTACTAAAGACTGGATTTTCCTCGTGACTACTGTCCTCCATATACACCAACCTTTAATAGTGGATGGGTGCCAAGTAATAGCAATGGCCAGCCCTGGGATGATCCAGTGGAGCTGCAGCATCGTCATGAAGAGTTAAGGACACAGGTGAGCACTGATATACTGATGTATTTTTTTTTTCTTTCTAAAATCTTTTTTGATTGATTTATATAAAGAAGAAATAGTAAGTGAGTACTTACTGTAATCCATCAGGGCATACAACCACATATTTCTTCTTACAGCATTGTAACAAAACAATGAGATGCCAAGTAACAGTCCTCACTATATGGGTAGTAGAAACATAAGTACCTTTGCAAGCAAAAAAGATTGAAAGAATGAAGAAAAGCCACGCTCCTGTTTTCAAGCATTCTGGAATTAATACTCATTAGTAAATTGTGCCTCCTATTTAGTCAGCAAGATACTAGACCCACTCATAGGCCGCAGGCTCTAGTTGAAGAAAAATCAATCTGATTAACCCAGTCTTTTGTTGGATCTTTTGAGGTATCTGGGAATCTTTTTGAAAGTGCTTCAGCTCCAATTTCTGTTAAAGAAACTTTTTCGGATCAGCTTGAAGCTGTTGTTTTAGACAGACTCCCTGTGATATAAAGTCCCTTTGCATATTACCACATTGTGAGCCTCCCACAGCATGCTCACAGATGCCCCCTGCTGAGCATTTTCTGTAAAATAATTTCACAGCATTGAGCAAATTTCCCAAAATCACACCATCTTCTAGAAGAGATTAATTTAACTTCCAGGTCCACTCTCTGGAGACTGCATAGGCAGACATTAAATTCAGCAACACTGGGGCATGCTCAAGAGCTTTATGGGGAGGATTTTTAATTCAACTAATTGATGCAAATACCCCTGGTTTATCATAAAGAGAACCAACCTAAGTATGACGGATGCACTGCAGAAAGGTATGTATAGTTTCGGTCTGTAACTATGTAATCTGCCAAGACTCCACTAATCTAACTTTAGCTAAGGATTTATGAAAATGTTTCAGTGCTGCATCTGACAGATGAGGTGTCCAAATGTAGGTTTGGGCTTAGATAAAACTCTCCTCCAATAAGGAAGAGTTATAGAGATTACACTTGCAGTGCTTAGATTGGAGAGGCAACATTGGTCATACAACGTGCCCTTCATAAAGATGTGTCTATCATCCAGATCAGAGAGCTGATCAATATGGACAAAGGGGTATTGTTTATACACCACTATTGAAACACCCCTGGATTTCTTGGGGGATTTACTCAAGAACCACAAATTTGTTTTATACATGGGCAATCATGGAGCATTAAAATATGTAGGGTTTAACATTTTAGTCCCCACCACGTACTTTTATGCTGTGATGCAGAGCAGATGCCCTTTACATTATAGGTCAGGCAGGATCAGTTACTCAGCCATGACCTATCAGGAATAGACACATATAATCCAGGGATGCAATGAGGTAGCGGAAGGAACAAAAACATCAATGCACAAATAAACTGTACAAAAAAGCAGTAACTATCAGCTACATCCTCTGGGTCCCCAGCATCTGAAATATACAGGTTGTCGGGGAATGCCCTATGCATGTTTCCACATAGAACACACCTCTATAATCCAAGGGCCATATTATTGAGGTAATGTAGGCAGCCATGTGTCATGTCACATTCTCCAAATTCACAAGCAATATGTCAAAATACAGCATTCAGACAAAAACCTGTAAAAAAAGTTATTGAAGGGGCAGTAGCAGCTGAACATTATGTACTACAAAAAGAACTTGCATTTCTATGTAAAGTGAAAAAAACAAGCTTGACTACTTGCTTCTGACAGCATCTCTTAAAGCGTTTGTTACCCCAACATTTTACTCCTGATGTGTGGTCAAGAAAACGCATGTGGTCAGCTTTCCAGATATTCTGGGAACTCAGGCTGCTCTCCTCCATTGAGCAGACTTGTCCTGACGCCCCCCCCCCCCACACACACACACACACACACACACACACAGCCTGTCACTGGGAAGCTCAGTGTGCTGTTTCTCCTCCCTCCAGCTTTTATGCAGCTAAGAAAATAGGGAATGTGATCACGTATAAAATAGGGAAAATAGGTATTTATAATTTTTTTTATATCTATACAAAAATGTTTTGCCTTTCATTTCTTTTTTTAAACTGAATGGGTTGTTTCACAGGGTGATTGTTTACAATCACTTAAAGTAGAGTTACTCAAGATAGGGTATAATGCATTGTACTAGTTTTTATCTGTATAGATACTAAAATGAGTTTAGAGGCAACCAGATCTCTCATTAAGACCCACATCTCGGACCCTGTGTCATCCTGCCAACATTCAAATCCGATTCCTCTCAATTCTAAGCTGTTCAGTAGCGATGGGGTTCGTGTTCGGATCGAACGCATGTTCGCTGGTTCGGGTTTTCCCGAACATTATTTGGCGTTTGCGGCAATTTCGCACACCCCATAATGTTTTAAAATGTCAGCGGAATACCGCCCGCTGATTGGCCAAAGCATGCACATGACCTGCATGCTTTGGCCAATCAGCGAGTGGCCTGCTGTGAGAGCTTTGATTGGTTAAGGCATCCTGCCTTTAGCCAATCACTGCACAGCAGTCTAAATCCACGCCAGACATTATATAAAGCCGCTTGTACGGCGACTCTATGATAGTGTGTTGGCGACGGTGTTAGAGAAATAGTGTAGGTTCCTGAAGACAGGCAGTTTAGATAGATTCATTTTTAAATATGTTAAAAAAGAAAAGAAAAGAAAATAGATAGCTAACTAGATGAATAGTTAGAAATCTGTCAGTTAGTGCAGACAGGTTAGTGTAGGGAAAAAAAATATAAATAAAAACCTCTAACATGTATATATTATAGGTATTTATCTATACACACACACCGCGTATTGAGTGTCCACTATATCTCTGTCCATACGGTATATAGTACACTTGACATGGTGTATTAAAATATATACAGTTTTTAACCCCCAGAGCCCTTTTTTACATTTGTTGTTTACAAGTTAAAACCATTTTTATTATAGAAAATTACTTAGAACCCCCAAACAGTATATATTTTTTTCAAACACCCTAGAGAATAAAATGGCAATCATTGCAATACTTTTTGTCACGCAGTATTTGCACAGCGGTCTTTCAAGCGCTGTTTTTTTTGGGGGAAAAAATCACTTTTTTGAGTTAAAAAATAAGACAACAGTAAAGTTAGCCCAATTGTTTGTATATTGTGAAAGAGGATGTTACGCTGAGTAAATAGATACCATACATGACATGGTTGAAAATTGTGCACACTCGCGGAATGGTGACAAACTCCCGTACTTAGAAATCTCCATAGGCAACGCTTTAAAATTTTTTAACGGTTACCAGATTAGAGGTGCAGAGGAGGTCTTTTGCTAGAATTACTGCTCACACTCTGGCGATTGCGGCGATACCTCACATGTGTGGTTTGAACACCGTTTTCATATGCGTGCGTTTTCTTTGCTGCACGAGCTCGTGGGGACTATGGCGCTTTAATTTTTTTTTTTTATTATTTTATTTTTCATCTTAACACTGTTCCTTAAAAAAAAAAAAAAAATCTGATCACTTTTATTGCTATCACAAGGAATGTAAACATCCCTTGTGATAGTAATATATGGTGACAGGTACCCTTTATGGAAGGATGGGGGGTCTAAAAGACCCCCCATACCTCCTTTACACTTCACAGTATTCAGATCACCAAAAATGGTGATTCCGTATACTATCATTTTTTTAAAACCGGTGCCGTTAGCCGCTTAGTAAACCGGAAGTAACATCGTAACATTGCTTCCGGGAATGTAAGAAGGAGTCCTGATCGAAGCTGATTCCGGCTTCCACAGGGACTGCATACAGTGGCCAGAAGCGTCAGATCGGAGCTCCGGTAGGACGGGAGGCCGGAGAAGAGCGGCGGATGGTGGCGGGAGGGGGGATGTCCCCTCCCGCTGCCTGGGATAACGACCGAGCGGCTCCCGAGCCAGATCGGATGTCATCAATGGATAGCCGGCCGCCTGCTCTAAAAAACGGTACCAGGGTATAGCCTGTAGCTGCAGACTATACCCCAATACTTCCACTTAAAGCAGCCACCGTTTATAAACAGTGATTCGCGTTAAGTGGTTACACTAATTTACAACAGCATGGCTCATTCCTGCACCCAACAAAAGTAACTGCAAGGGGTTAAAGTGTTCTGGCTCCAACAACACCCAAGGCCCAAGTTTTCACCACCTGTTGGACTGGGGTATGTCATCACAATTTTTAACCACTTAACGCGAATGGTCATTTATAAACGGCATCAGCTTTAAGTGGATGCATCGGGGTATAGTCTGCAGCTACGGGCTATACCCCGGTATCGTTTTTTAGAGCAGGCGGCCAGCTATCCGGTGATAATGGCCAATCCGGCTCAGAAGCCGATCAGTTTTTATCCCAGGGAGCGGGAGGGACCACCCACCCTCCCGCCACCGTCCGCCGCTTTTCTCCAGTCTCCTGTCCCACCAGGAGACCGGAGCTCTGATCCGACACTTTTGGCCGCTGTGTGGAGTCCCTGTGGAAGCTGGAATCGGCTTCAATCGGAACTCCTTCGTACATTTCCGGAAACAGCAGAACCTCACTTCTGGTTTACTCTGCAGGAAACGGCGCCGGTGTTAAAAAAATTACAGTATTCACAATCGCTGTATTTGGTGATCTGAATACTGTGAAGTCCACCCTTCCATAAAGTGTACCTGTCATCATATATTACTATCACAAGGGATGTTTACATTCCTTGTGATAGCAATAAAAGTGATCAGATTTTTTTTTTAAAGGAACAGTGTTAAGAGGAAAAATATAATAATAAAAAAAAAAATTAAAGCGCCACCGTAACCAGGAGCTCGCGCAGCAAAGAAAACGCATATGTAAGTCAAGCCCGCATATGAAAACGGTGTTCCAACCACACATGTGAGGTATATCCGCGATCGCCATAGTGTGAGCAGTAATTCTGACAAAAGACCTCCTCTGCACCTCTAACCTGGTAACCGTAAAAAAAAATTAAAGCGTTGCCTATGGAGATTTTTATGTACCGGAGTTTGTCCCCATTCCGAAAGTGTGCGCAATTTTCAACCCTAACATGTATGGTATCCATTTACTCGGCGTAACATCCTCTTTCACAATATACAAAAAAATTGAGCTAACTTTACTGTTGTCTTATTTTTTAACCCCAAAAAATTGCGCTTGAAAGACCGCTGTGTAAATACTGTGTGACAAATAGTATTGCACGATCGCCATTTTATTCTCTAGGGTGTTTGAAAAAAATATATAATGTTTGGGGGTTCTAAGTAATTTTCTAACAAAAAAAAGGATTTTAACTTGTAAACAACAAGTGTAAAAAAGGGCTCCGGGGCTTAAGTAGTTAAACTAATTTACAACATCAGGCCCAGTTGCTCCGTCCAACAAGAGTAACTGCAAGAGGTTGTTACAGTGTTCTGGCAACGCCAACACACAAGGCCCAATTTTTCGCCACCTGTTTGACTGGGGGATTTTATCACAATTTTTTAACTAATTTACAACAACAGGGCCCGCTCCAAAATAAACCAAAAAATAACGTGCGGTTCCCCCCAAAATCAAAACCAGGCCCTTCAGGTCTGGTATGGAATTTAAGGGGAACCCCATGCCAACATTAAAAAAAAAAAAATGACGTGCGGTTCCCCCCAAAATCCAAACCAGGCCCTTCATGTCTGGTATGGATTTTAAGGGAAACCCCGCACCAATTCTTTTTTTTTAAAAATGGCGTGGGGTCCCCCCCAAAATCCAAACCAGACCCTTATCTGAGCACGCAGCCCTGGCATGGCAGGAGGGGGTGGAGATGAGGGAGCACCCCCCCCCTCCGAACCATACCAGGCCACATGCCCTCAACATGGGGAGGATGCTTTGAGGTCCCCCCCAAATCACCTTGTCCCCATGTTTTTTTTTTTATGTAATCTTTATTGTAGGATATTTCAACTTAAATATACATAGTACATCAAGAAGGAGCAAATGATTGCCCATACAATCTTCAACATGAAATAGCAAGAAATAACAAAGTAAATAGGGGGGGGGGGAGGGGAAAAGGTCTTGTGGGGGTAGCCCATCACAATATTTTGGCACCTATTATCACGGGGTCCAAGCCCCCGGGCCGGCCCCCGGCAGCCGCCCCCCAGGGGGGAGCAACGCCCCACCCCGGACATTCGGTCCCTTCGGGTCGGGCGGTCCCCCCAGGGGCCGCGGCCCCCGCCGGCCGCCCCCGAGGCCCAGCCCACGCCTGTTTCAAAATATTCGGGCTCAGCAATACGTCATCGGTAATCTAGATCAGGTTCTCATTCGGTTCTATATATGATTAGAGAATATGCTTCTCACTTTCTGCCACACGGGGTCTAAGGTACTCCCCTTATCAGATCCGCACTACTGTCCTGTCCTCGTGCCCAAATGTGTTCCCGCTTTCGCTGCGAGTTGGGGGTCGGCTAATGCCAGTAGTGCCAGGTCGAGACTGGAGGCTACTAGATTCGGGTCAGATACATGGTCCCTCCAGGTGGCCCACACCTTGTTGAAGCGGGCCAGGGTGCCTCTGCATGTGGCCACTAGTGTTGAGCGAACCCGGACTGTAACGTTCGGGTCCGTACCGAACTTTAGGGTGTCCGTGGCACGGACCCGGACCCGGACATTTCAAAAATCGTTCGGGTTCGGTCCGGGGTTCTGCTATTTTACTCCACGTGTTGAGAAGCTGCAGGGCAGCCAATCAACAAGCGTTTCACTGGTTTGCCCTTAGAAGCCATCACAGCCATGCCTACTAATGGCATGGCTGTGATTGGCCGGTGCATCATGTGACCCAGCCTCTTTATAAGCTGGAGTCACAGTGCTGCAGTCACATGCTCCTTGGGTTAGTATAGGGAAAGGTAGCTGACGGCGTGAGGGACAGATTTTAGCCATTTTAAGACCTGATCCTGCATCCTGAGATAGATTACTTTACTACTGCT
>BLSH010090524.1:509730-536626 GCA_018402905.1 Glandirana rugosa
CACGCGCGGGACAACGTCGACGTGAATAAGTTTACTTGTTCTTCAGTCTACCGACGTGAGGGTTACCTTTTAGGTTCATATAAAATAAGTTTTTAGGTATTCTCGTTGTATTAGATGATGTCACGATGTCACGGTGTTCACAAGATCACGAAGTCTGTGAACGGATGTTGAAAAAAAAAGTAGGGAAACAAGTACCCATAGACTTACGTTGTACAAGGACGAGGACAACGTTCAAGGCGGTTAGGGGGGGCGAGTCACACTGTCGTCCGTCCCCTAGAAGAGGGAGGGATTTCCTCTCAAATTGAGACATCTGGTGTGGGGAGAAGATCCCCTGCCTGCTGTCACACTGAGCGGGGGGGATTGGCGGAACTTGCAACAGGAGCAGGAACATGTTGCATTCAGATACCCATGAACAAAGGGATGAAAAAAAAAGTTGTAGGCAAGTGTCTGAAGCACTAGAACACTTGTGGCACTGTAGCACTGTAGTAGATTATGTTGCTCTTATGGATTTTTGAATAAAATATACTTGGATTTTCCATTGGGAGTGCAGCCATCTGACTTCTTGTTCATTTGAATAAGTGCAGCTGCAACAGGGCGCGCACACTACCCTAGAGACCATAGAGCCATGCGGGACTTTGTTTAGCACTGTAGTACTGTTGCACTTTAGACCTGTAGTACTATCGTACACTGTGGAGTTGTTGTACTGTAGCACTACAGCACTCTGGCCCTGTAGCACTGTTACAATACAATATAGCACTATAACACTCTAGCTAAGCACAGCAGTAGTAGCATGAACTAGTAAACAGCAGGCTGAGTGCAGGCTGATCTGTGGGTACCTGAAGCACAGCCCAGAATGTGATCCATGAGCAGCAGTGACACCTGATTTCCTTCTCTCCTCGCTCACTGTACAACATTCCTAGACCTCCAAATACAGCACAGAATAGCATGGCAGCGCAGCCTCTCATCAGTCTCACATACTGTAGATCATCTCTCAGGTGCTGCAATTATGGAGGACGTGGAACCCTAAGCATCATGCTTCACATGGTTCTATATTGATTTAATTTTAAAATGCATCAAACAAGAAAGACCATTGTATTGTTTCCACTTTACAGTTTCCTTTTTATATGTTGTATTAAAAAATAAAATTGGACAATTAAAAATATTCAAGTTTTCATTTTTAAGGTAAAAAAATATTTTTAGTATTACATCATCTTTAAAAACATTTCTGCAGGTTTAGATATGAAGAATTAAAGTATAAATATGTGATTAGCTGATTTCTGTTTATGTTCATTAAATATTTTATTTAATTTTTAGCAATCGACACCTCAGATAAACCTGCCTCCTCCACCTTCTGTTCTAAATGGGTATGTTATCTGTAAAAATGTTTTTATTATTTGTGTTACATTGTTCATTGTTCATATTGGACCTCTCCGAATTAACACAAATGCTGATGAACTGTATATGTGTTTTTTATGTTAATTTTGCAGCCATCAAGAGATAAACAGCAAATATGCCAGCTGCACATATGATTTTGTTGCACGGAACAGTAGTGAGCTGTCGGTGTTACACGGAGAGGTGTTGCAGGTAGGTACTATGCACTGTTCAGCTCTATGCTGTGCCATCGATAATTATAAGCAACTATAAGACTACCTTGAAAGCAGTATCTGCTAACATAATGTATAGATAAAGTTATAAAGTTAATATTTTCATTGATTTATAGTTTTCAGTAATAGTCTAATGCAAAGGAAAAATGCTGGTCTTAGTTGGGGGCATAAACCTGTCTGAAGGAAAAGTCAGGGTGTTAAATTGACTTATAGGTAAGTACCCCTTGGTAGGTACACTTATGCTGGCCAGCCTCCCTTCAACCTGTAAAGAATGTACAAACAAAAGGGAGGGTGGGGGGCGCCAGCCTAAGTGTAGTATTAAAAAGTGTACTTTATTAGCACAGGATTAAAAACACTTACAGTAGTGTAGATGGAACATGTTAATCAAGGAAAGTGCAGTCCTGGTGTTGTACATAGCTCTTTGGGCTCCACTGCGGTGTTGGGAAACTGGAAGGGACCCTCCAATGTGCTGGAATGGGTGGCTTGTATCCACAGGATCCAGGAAGAACCATGCTGGCCAGCGTGGACCGTGGAAGCGGAAGTGACGTCACCGTCGGGTGGAGGAACTGGGTTAGAGCTGAGCAGTGTCAGTCAGGATGCAAGGCTGTGGGCTGGGCTACGCGCTTGGAGTCTCTGCTCATTCTATTGGCCTGCTGCCCTCTGGAGGAGAGCAGCTATTTATACACCTGGGAGAGCATGTGATCTGTAGCTGTAGTACTACAAGAGCCAGCGGACCAAGTGGTTTGTAAAAAAGATAGTCTTTTGTGGCGAATCAGTCTTTTGGGGGGCAACAAGTTTAACAATGATGGAAAAATAGCAAAAATCATTGGTAATCATTGAAGAGGTTCCCACTGGTTGTTACAGCGGTTGCCCACACATGGCATCGACCAGGGACACCATTGGGGCCCCGTTTCACAGATGTTGGTAGTAGTATTAACAACTCACCCCTCACATTGTTCCACAAAGTGTAGTGTACATACAGATATTTGCCACCACCAACATGTTCTCATATATAGTAAGCTACCAGCATCTTTACCCACTGCCCAACAGTTTGAGGCAGTATTCCTATTAGTACTTTTATTAAAACACCAGCAATTCATTGTTACCATTACTATTCACCTTGATGCAGAAACAACTTCTTATAGATTATATATTACATTTTATGTCCCAATTGGTCATAGACCGCTAACCTCTTCAATGTTTACCAATGATTTTTGCTTTTTTTCCATCATTGTTAAACTTTTTGCCCCCCAAAGACTGATTCGCCACAAAATACCATCCTTTTTACGACCCACATAGTCCGCTGGCTCTTGTAGTACTACAGCTACGGATCACATTATCTCCCAGGTGTATAAATAGCTGCTTTCCTCCAGAGGTTAGGAGGCCAATAGAAGGAGCAGAGGCTCAGAACGTATCCAGCCCACAGCCTTGCATTCTGACTGATACTGCTCGGCTCCAACCCGGTTCCTACACCCGATGGTGATGCCATGGTCCACTCTGGCCAGCATGGTTCTTCCTGGATCCTGTGGATACAAGCAACCCATTCCAGCCCATTGGAGGATCCCTTCCAGCTTCCCAACATCGCAGTGGAGCCCACAGAGCTATGCACAACACCAGGACTGCACTTTCCTTGGTGAGCATGTTCCAGCTACACTCCTGTAAGTGTTTTTAATCCTGTGCTAATAAAGTACACTTTTTAATAATACACTTAGGCTGGCGCCTCCCCCTCCCTTTCGTTATACCCATATCTTGCTGAGTCACCTGGACACACTCTGAAGGATGGCTGCCTTCCTTTAATTTTTAGTCTTTGTGCCCATCATAAACTGCCCTATGATGTCTAAGTTGCAAAGAGAGAGAATTTCAGTGAAATTAGAAGTTAAAATATAACTCCAATAATCAATTAAGCATGACTATATAACATTTAAATACAATTCTTACACTGACCATACACTGTTTTAATTTCAGCCAGTTCCTGATAAAATGGCTGAAATTCTCTCAGTGTATGGCCTGTTGCCCACCTTTTGCCCGACATCCCTCAATTGAAAAGTCAAACAAGCCAGGCAGAAAACTCTTGGCTGAAAAGTAGCTGCTACCAATCAGATGCAGCCACTGGTAGGGTATTTTAAAAGCTGTCTGTGCCAGCTGTAAAAGTGTAAAAAACGCACATGAATGCAACTCTGTAATCGCCATATCTCCGCTATAACAGCGTAAAAGCGCAGCTGAAACATCCACATCCACATCCTGTGATTGAATAAACTTGAGGTTCTGTCTGCCACTGCAGCAGATGGCTTGTTGTTCTCAATGTACTTAGTGTGCAGATCAGTGCATTCGTAGTCCATTTACACTTCCTTACTAACTAAAAGCTCGTACAGAGGTATGGGCAGAAAGTTATAGGATGTGTCTGCAGGATTCTGACATTTGCACCAGTGATCCACCGATCATGGGTGCAATACTTTGCAGGCTCCTGTGGGAAAAAATATTAAATGCGCATTTTTTCCTGCAAACATAGGTTACGTAGTTACTGTATATAGTTGGTAAGGTTTAATAAAGACACCAGTTTTTCAATTCTGTTTTTGACCCTTGCTTCTGTTAGCCACGAGGGTATATTCTGTGATACATCATTAACATTACAGTCTTTGTCACTATATCCCTCCTTTTTCTTTGTGAAAACTGAGAAAAAAAATGCAATTAAAACCTTTGTCTTCTCCTTGTCTTTTTAACCAAATTCCCTTCATCATCTCATATGGGGCTAATATCCTCTGGCTTCACTTTCTTACTTTTAATATACAGTATGTAAAACATTTATTGGGATTTTTTTTTACTCTCCTCCGCTATGTGCCTTTCATGGTCTATTTTAGCAGTTCTGATTGGGCTCTTACACTTTTTATTGCATTCCTTGTAGTGTTGGCATGATGACAATGACCCCTCAGCCTTATATTTTTTGAAGGCTTTCTCTTTCGATTTTATATGCATTTTTACGTTAGAGTTTAGCCACCCAGGTTTAATCTTAGCTTATTTATATTTATTGGAATGCACAGGCCAATACCGTTATTTAATATGCTCTTAAAGCACTCCCATTTTTCCCAAGTGTTCCTTGTTCCTAGGATTTTATCTCATTTAATATTTAATATCATGTAGCATAGAGCCCAGTTTAGGGAAGCTTTGTAAATTTGGTGTACTTGTATTACTCTTGTGCTTATTTCTGTGATTTATACTGAATGTAATTAACCTGTGATCACTATTTCCTAAGTTGCCCCATATTTGAACATCTGTGATCAGGTCTGTATTGTTTCTAATCAGTAGGTCTAGGAATGCATTATCACTTTTTGCTGCATTCACCAACTGACCCATGAAATTGTTCTTCAAGGTATTTAGGAAATGACGAGCCTTAGATGAATGAGCGGTTCCTTCCACCCAGTTGAAATCTGCATAATTGAAACCCCCCATTATAATGATATTGCCTTGCCTTGCTGCCATTCCTAGCTGTGATAGGAGTTCAGACTCTTCCTCATCCTTCAGGGTAGGGCCTGTAGCATACACCCACTATTACTTTCCCATTAGTTTCCTCCCTTTGGAGCTTCAACCACAAGGATTCCACCTCTTCCCTTGCTCCATTAGTAATGTCATCCCTCGCGTTCATTTGCAAATCATTCTTAATGTACAAGCATACCCCTCCCCCTTACTTAGCCTCCCTGTCCCTACGATATAAGGAATACCCCTGAATGGTTGCCAGCCAGTCACGTGAACTGTCAAACCAAGTTTCTGATATTCCCACAAAATAGGAATCATCCTTGTAAATTAGAATCTCCAGTTCTCCCATTTTATTAGCTAGAATTCTAGCATTTGTGTATGTGCCTCTTAATTTTGTCTGGTAACATGTTATTTCCTTGTTCGTTGCTATGAGGCTGCAATTGAGATTTGCCAACTTGCTTACCTTGTGTTTTGGTATTCTAGTAACCCTACCACTAATGCCCCCAATATAACTTGCTGAAACTTGCTCATTGCTGGCTAACACTACATCTGGTCTCTCAACCCCAATGCCTAGTTTAAAAGTCCCTCTATATTTCTGCCCATCTTCTCTCCCAACAGACCTGCACCCTCCCCATTTAGGTGCAGTCCGTCCCAGCAAAAGCGCTTGTAACCGACATAAAAATCAGCCCAGTTCTCCAGGAACCCATACCTCTCCTTCCTACACCAATTAGTCAGCCACTTGTTAATTTCCGTAATCTCCTACTGTCTCTCTGGTGTGGCTCGAGGTATAGGTAGTATTTCTGAGAATATTACCTTGGAGGTCCTTCTCTTCAATGTAGCTCCTTAGTCCCTCAAATAATTTTTTTCGGACACTCCACTTTCATCTAACTTTGTCATTGGTACCAACATGTACCATGACAGCTGGGTCCTCCCCAACCCCACCCAGTAATCTGTCCATCTGATCTGCGATGTGTATTTATTTCAGGTTTTTTTTTTATCCCTAAAGGGGAACTTAGCCTTTAAAGAGGACATCCAGATTCTTCTCTCCCACATCCACATCTAGGGATGTTGGGATGAGGTCCTTGTCTCAATCAACACAGGGACAGGGTGCCTTGCCAAGGGGACCTCCCTGGCAAGGTACAATCCCCCTTGGTATGTAGCCTTGTATGGTCCAGGAAGGGGAGCACACTCTCACTGCCCCTCCCTTTCCTGGACAGCAAAGTTGCATGCCTGGATAAGGATCTGATGTGAATTTTTGGGGTCACTCTTGCATTGTTTTGCATGAGTTTCACCTTAACCGCTTGCCGCCAAATGACAGAGGGGCGGTGCAGCTCTTGTTCTGGGTGGACGTCATATGACGTCGGCCCATTCAAACAGGGCATGCGCGCGATCAGGTGCACGCATCTCTGCTCTGTCAGTGGCGGCATGTCCCCAGGACACAGCTCGTCACTGACAAGGGGTGAAAAGCCATTGGACATAGCTGTTTACCACATGATAGGCCGTGATCAAGTCATGGCTGATCACAGATGGTACTTCCCCCTTGCACACAGCGCATGCGTGCAAGCATGCCGGTGGCGACGTGTTCCCGGGAACACTGCTAGTCACTGACACTGGTAAACAGCCATTGGCCGGCGGCTGTTACCATGTGATCGGCTGTGATCCATTCACAGCCGATCACAAATGTAAACACAGAGTGGTAAGTAGCTGTTACCGGCTCTTCCCTCCTCACACACAGTTTCCAGTGTGAGGAGAGAAGAGCCAGCAGGAGCAGTGAGTTACCGATCCGTGTATTGTACTGTACAGTACAACACCTGTCACATCACCCCTGCCCCCCCCGGTCGTTGGAAGCACCACTTCGTCCTATGACGAAACGCGTTAGCCAGGGCTTACTGGTATGCCGCTACGTCACTTCCGGTCCCTAGTCTTCGGCTTTTGGAATGCAAAAAGATGGAAAGGACCTGGTTTGTTTTCTCTCCCAATCAATGCAGCATTATTTAGCCTGTGGCAAGGCTCTTTTCACGCTTGGATAGAGTGTAATGATTTTTACCTGGAAAGACATTATTGTTTTATATTGTGGATAAATAAAATATACTTTTTATCAAATTCGGATTTACACTATGTGTGCCTCCATCCATTTTTCCCTGCATACCCTGATTCACTGTTGCGGATTACGCTCCAAATCGGAAAATCAGGACGCCCCACTGGTTGGCCTATATGCGAGTTACCCCTGCAGGGGTACCATTTTCTGGTGAGTGGGGACACAGGAGGGGGAGCACGTGTGGATTCACCTTGAAGTACAGGAATACGTTCATTTACGCACCAAGTCACTTTTGGACTATGCCATGATTAACCGCTGCAACGCAATGAAGACTTACTGAATACATAAAATTAGCCAGTACATTTACCAATCCTGAATGGTTAAAAGACTGTTATATGTGATTAAGATTTAAAGGGAACTATTATTATAACTAAACTGTGTATGGTCCACTAACCCTATTGAATATAAGATATTGTACATTTTCTTTTCATTCTGGTCTTTACAGATTTATACTGTAATAAGCACTTAGCACTTTTATTCTGTTTAGCACTAAGATCACCTTTGCACACATGGAATATTTTTGCTTACACTATTGAACATCAAGCACCTTTGTAACATCCGTTGATGTCATTAATTAGATATGCACTCAGCACTTTGTGATATTATTCTTATCTGGATACACACTGAGCACTTTTTAATTCAAACCACAGACACCGCCAAATCCTCCATTCAGATATAAGTATTCACACCCTACACCTATAAGGGCTTTTAGAGGAGGCAGCAGTCTAAACTGCCGTTGTTGGTAGGCACATTTGGTCCTAAGCGCAGAAACTAATATATTTTTTAAAAATAAATTTACTGTTAAAAATTCCACACACCAACATATCCCCATCACTTTTGTAACCACATTCTCTAAGGAATATGGCAAAGTCACAAATGTTATTTCTAAATATTTACCTGTCCTATATGCAGACGTGAATCTAGCACGTATTCTTTCACAGGGATGTAGATTTTCGAGCCATCGCTCATATACTTTGGGAAATCTACTTTCTTCTAGCTTATTCCCATCTGCAGAACATAAAAAGACATGGCTCCACATTCAGGGCTCATAAATTTGTGGTTCTCATACTTGCAGGTTCTGCAGGGTACATACCAACACCCATAAGTCTGTCATTTCTTGTGCCAATGGGAGGGAGTTCATGATTTGCGGTTATGTGAATTGCTGAACACATAATGTAATTTACGTTATTCAATGTACACTTTGCAACCTACAGTATATCAGCTGCACTACACGTCTCCTTCATACACGCATAAGAAAACATTTTCATGGAGCTTCCTACGAGAATGACAAAGGACTCTCAAATGTTTCTAAACATTTTAAGTACACACGGAGGTGACACTAGTGCAATCAGGTTCTGTGGTGTAGAGCAGGTCAGGTTGTTCTCCAGAGGTGGTGACGCCCACCGGAAACAACTCAAAAGAGAAGTGTGGTGGATTTTCCACCTACACAATCGGTTTCTGGTGGGGTTGAACCATAAATATGATGTGGGGTGTTTTCTCAAATGAATTTCCTTTATTTCAATGAATTTTTATTGCATTTTCATTACAAATAATTTCTCTTTGTTTACTTGGAGTGTAGCAAATTTTCTTTGCTCTTTGCTGTTCCTTTGCTATTTGTTATTTGCCTATTTGCAGGCTTGAATTTATATACATATTTTTCAATTTTCATTTATTATTTTTTACTTTTATTTATTTTATTTTTTTTCCAATTCATTTATGTCATTCCAGGATTAACATTATAACCAGAGGTCCGCACTGTCACATACTACGGGATCTTTGTGTTGATATAATTTCTCTACACTTTTATATATACTTATTTTTCTTTACATTACAACTTTTATATATAATATTGTTTTCTTTTACATTGACATCCAGGACAATTTTTAGATGTCATTTTTGCTTCATTTATCATTGTATTACTCTCATGTGTTATAAATTGTGTTTGGGCTAAACATGTCAATATTGATGTGACCTTGTCCCAATAGTGTTGCAAAGACTGCTCAAGGTGATGTGCACCTGCAGGCTCCAAAACTGATCTTCAGAAGTGGTGCATGCCTTGCTGTTGTTGCAGCTAAACAATGGAATGAAAACCATGGTTGAGCCGAAGCATGCTAGAGGTGTGAAATGCGTTATCATTTTTGCTGTACCTTTTTGCTCTTATACATTTTGAACTTATGATCTCCTAATAAATTTTGATTTTGCACCAGACTGGGACTGCAGCTGATCCACCTTTTTCATTCCATTGTTGTGACCTTGTGATACTTTTTATACATACACGTAGAATTTTGGTTGGCTCACCTTCCTGTGTGCACACTATGAACCATTGGATATTTTTTTTTTTTTTACTACCAATCAATGGACTAATTAGTTACTTATCACTGGTCTCAGGTGTACTCAGCAAGCAGTTTCTCATTTCCAGTCTCACTCATCCCTATATATATGTTATTGTTTTTCACTATTGTTATAAGCTGTGACCAAGGCGGTGCCCCGTTGAAACGTGTCAGTGTCGGTTCTTTGGATGCATTAATAAATTCACTGCATATTATCTGGAGTGCCGGCTATCTATACAATACTTTGGTGGGGATGTTGGGAGGACATCTTAGCCTGAGCACCCACAGTTTGGATTCTGGGACTACTCCCTTCACTCCAAGTTTTTCCTTGTTCAGAAGTGCTGCACACCTGTCTCTATCATGTCACTGTACGTTGGTATTAATGGATCCCTCAATGAACTGTAGCTCCCCAGTGCCGGCAGCACTCATGCAGCCCCAGACCATGACACCCAACACCATGTGTGACCGTAGGCAAGACACAATTGTCTTTGTACTCCTCATCTGGTTGCCGCCCCACACGCTTGACACCATCTGAAACAAATACGTTATCTTGGTCTCATCAGACCACAGGACATGATCCCATTAATCCATGTCCTTAGTCTGCTTGTCTTCAGCAAATTGTTTGCGGGCTTTCTTGTGCATCATCTTTAGAAGAGGTATAGACATAAAGTGCAGCGCTTGCCAGAGAAAGGATAAAATCACATATAACAATGCATAAAGGAAATTGTATAAATGGTGCAAACACTCTATTGTATTCAGTGGGGATGGCGTCCACCACTGTCAGCCCTTGGTGACTCAATATAACTTTGTGACAACATAGAAAAATGTGACTTAGCACATATCAGCAGTAGTGAATGTCCATCAAAATAAACAATGGCTGTAAAAAAAACCCTTGGTGAAGTTTACATATAACAAAAAGACAATAGATAAAAAATGTATAAAGCAATTCGTGTGTATTCATAAACTTCTCGTATCAATGGAGTGATGGATGGGGTCTGATAAACCCATACATAGTGAAAATGTTGAATATTAATCCAAAGTGTCCACCATATATCATAAAGTGACTTGTGCCAATAGTGCGCTCAGAATGTGAATCCTCAAAGCTTATGAATTGGTACGCTTACCAGCTGCTGGTAAGAAACCAGCAGTGAAAAAAATCCTTTACTGGATGGCAGCCGGACTGGAACTCCTGGAAATGGTCCCCTAGGGGGCCAGACCGGAAGTCCTACCCATGTGGGCAAGATGGCGCCCATGGCATGCTTTGCACGCCTTGTTTTGAGGATTATTGGGGCCTATGTAGGGCCATGTGGTACTGGAGGCATGCGTTCTGGACTTCGCTTCCAGATACACGATTAAAAGTGCCCAGAAGTAAACTTATATTTAAGTAATGAAACCGGAAGTTGTCGCCATGGGAGTTGAAACAGAAGTTGGGGGTCTGTTCATGAGATTAAAAAATCTGATGGTTACAGAACTCCATTTACAATGGGATGTTGCTTTTTTGGAACAATACATTCGTGAAAACATGGCCCCAAGAAGCCTCAGATGGGAAATCCAACCACAACAATGTGAGGCTGATTTGGAGACCTGGTTTAAATATTATAATGACGCTGACATTAAATCTTTAGAGTTTTTAAACACCAGAAAATGCATAAAACTATCCAACCCAGACTGCAAGATCAAAGATCAAAGGATAAACTTCTGCCCTTTAAAGGTACAGCTGAATACCTGTCTTTGTCTACAAATTTAAGGAACCATCTCGAAAAAGAGGAAAGAGACCAGAAAATTAAAAAACAAAAGAAGTACTCTCGAGATGTGGAGGACTATAAAACAGGGAGCGTCTTTAAGTGGCAGAAAAAGGAGGTATATTCCCCTACCACAAGTGATGAGATGGAAGTGGCTATCAATATAGGAGAACATCCAATAGACAGGCCAAGCCAGCATTACCCACCTAACCCCCCAGAAAGAGGAAGACCTACAAAGAAACCCCATTTTGAATACAATTAGGGAAGGTCTGGGAGCTACCACTCCCCCTCATACCATCAATATATGAGGTCCACTAAACCTAGAGGGAGAGGGAGTTTTAATAAAAGGAGAGGACCACACCACGGTTACCCCCACAATCACTATAGCTATGACCGGGGGTATGAAAGATCCAGACCCCCAAGTACACCCCAACCGCACTATTACAATCAAAGACCATACCCTTACCCTCCCAACCAATCCCCCCCCGCTATCCCATCAAGACCTCGAATAGATTCTTCCCACTACGTGAGGAGAATCAACATTACAACCCTTATCCCTACATGAACAGGGAGGATGGCGATCTTCAGAGGTCCCCATTTAGGTATAATCAAAGTTACCCGCCCCACCAGGATTTTCCCAAAGGAAACCCTACAAGAAAAAGGGGTCTGGATACAAGAGAGGCTCCAGAGGGGGGAAGAAACAGCAGAGACAAGAGTCAGAACCTAAATGAAGTGGGAGTTTTCAACCTAAGCAAAAAAGCTCTCACTAGGGATGGATTAAATGTTGAACAAAGGACTCAAATTTGCACCGCCAAGAAAATTTAATTCAATACATTTATAGATGTACACAAGTACATCAGGAAGTTAAATATCCAGAGATATTTAATCACAAACCCTATTGCTAAACCCACTAGGGTGGATGAAAATATCACTCACTCCGGATTGACAAACCCTTCACTATTCAATCCCCCAGGCCAACTAGCCCCCTTGGTGAATGTGTTTAAGGAATTGGTGTTACAGGACCTAGAAGACTTAGAGGTGAAAAAATGTTACACCCCACCACACATCAAGAAAGGTTTGGAGAGTCTGTGTAAGGCTAAAGACTTGGTGATCTGTCCAGCGGACAAGGGTGGTGGCATAGTCATGCTGGACAAGAGTCAATATGTCACGGAAATGTATAATATCTTAGGTGATTCTTGTACTTATAAAGTCCTGCCCTCTAACTCCACCAATAAATACAAAGGTGAATTGACTAAATTAGTCAATAAAGGATTCGCAGACGGTGTCCTGAATAAAAAGGAAAAGGACTTCTTAGTTCCATTGGCCCCTCGTGTTCCGGTGCTGTTCTGCCTTCCCAGAATACATAAGATGCAGTCAACCCGCCCGTACGCCCGATAATTAGCAGCATTGACTCCGTCACCTCCAGAATAGGACGGTACATAGATTTTTTTCTCCAACCACAAGTCAAAAAATGCCCTCCTATCTGAAAGACTCCAAGGACGCGATAAGACCATTACAAAGCATCCAAGTAAATGATGGAGATGTGATCGCTACCGCGGACGTGTCCTCGCTTTAAACGTGCATCCCTCATCATCTAGGATTGGAGGCGGTTAACCACTATCTGGCTCCATACCCAGACAGCAAAAGAAATTCATTTTGGCTTTGGTTGTGTTTGCGACCAAACACAATTATTTTTGGTTCGATGACAACTTCTATTCTCAAGAAAAAGGAGTGGCCATGGGGGCAAAATTTGCCCTGAGTTTGGCCAACTTATTTATGGCCAAATGGGAGGAGGATGTCGTCTATGCCCAGAACAGACCAGAGCTGGTCTTCTGGGCCAGATATATCAACAACATCCTCCTCCTATGGCGAGATAGCCCTGAATCTCTAGTGGATTTTTTCTCAATTTTGAATTCCAATGATAGAGGCATCACTCTGTCGTTGGAATATAGCCATGGAAATATCCACTTTCTCGATCTTGACATTGACATCAAACATGGCCAACTGTCTACCAAAATGTTTTTTAAACCAACTGACCGCAATGGCTTTATATCTATGAATAGCTGCTACCACTGGTCGTGGCTTAAATCAATCTCTCACAGTCCATTCATGCGGCTACGACGGAATTGTACCAACACCAAGGACTACCACCAACAAGCCCAAGTATTGAAGCAGAGGTTCCTCAAAAAGGGATACTACAAGGCAAAACACTGGATGTGGAGATTCAAAATGTATCACAAGTGCATAGATCACAACTCCTAGTAGATAAAGCCAGATCTCACACCGACTATTTCAAGTGGTCTTTCCTTACTAGCTATTCCATCCAAAACAAACAGGTCAAGAGTGTTATTAAGAAACACTGGGATGTTCTGAGGAACGACCGCATCCTTGGCCCACTATTACCTGAGAAGCCGCAAGTGGTATACAGGGGAGCCCCCTCCCTCAGAAACAAGCTGGCACCCAATTTAATCGACCCCCCCCCCCAAACAGGTCTCTTTTTTCCAAAAATTTGTAGGTTACTACAAGTGCCAGAGATGGCGAGTATGTAACCGCAATGCCTGTCGGAGCAGAAAAATTATAGACTTCAGGTCCACAATTACAGGACACCTCTATAATGTCAAACATTTCAGCACTTGTGAAACAAAGAATGTTGTGTACTTGCTCACTTGTCTATGTAACAAACAATACTGAGGCCATACTGTCAGGTCATTTTAATATCCGGGTCAATGAGCACATCACTAATATCATAAAGGGCAAAATGAATCAGTGTCCCAAAACACTACCTAAAATACCACAACAGAGACCCAATGGGTACTCAATTCCAAGTCATTGACAAATACGTTCCACCGTCACGATCCATAAATGTGTGTAAAAAAAAAATGTAAATCTTATGGTGCTGTTTTTTAACCAGCTTTTAATTTGAAAGCTTTTAACTTTTTCTGTTCATTTCAGCAACACAAGATATCTCTCAAGTTACACATGTGCATAACATTTGAGACAGGCTTTGGTGAATTAGTATACTCAAGAGTGAATGTAGACCATGAAATATGACAAAGTTGTAGAAAATACGCTTCAACTTCACAAATTTTCACCAAGCAAAATTAAACATATACTTTGCAAATGCATCAAAACTGAGATGTATTCATCAAAATTTTCAGTAGGCACTGTGTAATCAAAGAAAGCAGCACACTTTGCCACAAGTTGGCTGAAATTATTCAAAATGCAACACCCCCCCCTTAATCCCAAATAATACCAAAAATTGACAATTCTACAATAGGTTCATTACAGCTCAAAAATCACCTAAAATATGAAACAGTGTCTTCGCTAATCAGTCTCATCCCTATCCCTATCACTGTAATCAGAGCTATCGTTCAATGTAGCACTTTCCTCTTTTTCTTGGTAAACATTTGCACAGTTTTTTCACTGACATAAATCAGTACAAGACAGTTGCAGACATGCAGGAACATTACTAGCCAAAGCGATGGTGAAAACACACCAAGCACAACAGCTGGTCTGCAAAGACAATTCAATGGCCTCTATCAATACTACAGACAACACACACTTTATAGTGCAGCATTGATATTAAAAATGCTTCTATGTGACTCTCCTGATATGACATGCCCATGGCCACCCACGTCAGATGATTTAAATGTGAGTGGAGTGAAGAAAAATATGTTGTGCCACTTGAACTGTATAATCTGATTTGCTGGATTACTGGTGCAACTGCGGAAGCAACACTGGCCCATTATGTTCATATTCCGGATGATTTGAACCTAAAGGTTCTATCTATTTGTCAAGACATTGTGTATCTCGCATTTAAGGGCCGGAGGCAGACACCTAAATCATTGCGTCTTGGTCTAACTGTTCGTCATTTAATGGCTTCATCACAAATTGTGCCCCTTCCAAATAGACTAGGACATTGTGCATCATTGGGCATGGTTGTTAGTCTAGACACTAGCCTTGCCCAACTTCAGAGACAAAACACCAAAGGGATTCTCAAAGAAGGTTTCTACAGTACTTGTGTGGGACAATAGTGACTTTGAGGAGGAGACACTGTCAGGTGATGGAACTACCCACCACATAAATGGGATTATGCTGCAAAGTTCTGTAGTTGAAACTGTATCAACAACAAACAGACAATCACTACAGAAGAGTACTTCCTCATTCAAAGCATCCCCCCAGATTCCTTGTAGAATAGTACCATCAGTCTAAAAGACAAGGACCACAGAACCTGTTTCATCATCAATGTATTCCATTACATGCGAACACAACTGAACTGGCATATGTATTTGTGAAGGCTGTAGATGCTGAAAGATGTACAATCCCAAGCTGGAGAGGTTTCATACATTACTTCAAGGTTCTACAACCTGGTCTCACCTTTTGCCCAGATCCCCATGCTGATAAATTTGATATCATTAAGGATGTCAATCTTTTTGCTAGACGTTTGATGTTTAAGGTTATGTACGACAAAACCCTGAATACTACACTCCCTATATCCATTGATGCAACAGGCTCTCTTTAACCACTTCCTTACTGGGCACGTAAACCCCTCTCCTGCCCGGACCAATTTTCAGTTTCCAGCGCTGCCACTCTTTGAATGACAATTGCACGGTCGTGCGGCCTTTTTTTCCCACAAATAGAGCTTTCTTTTGGGGGTATTTGATCTCCTCTGCGGTTTTTATTTTTCTGCACTATAAACAAAGAGCGATGATTTAAAAAAAAAAGAAAAATTTTTTACTTTTTGCTATAATAAATATCCAAAAATAAAAAATAAAAAAACAACAAATTTATCAGTGTAGACAGATCTATATTATTCTACATATGTTTGGTAAAAAAAATCGTAATAAGCGTATGTTGATTGGGTTGCGCAAAAGTTATAGCGCCTACAAACTATGGACATTGGTTTATGGCATTTTCATTATTTTTTATTTTTTTTTACTGGTAATGGCGGCAATCCTGCATTTTTTTTTTTTTTTTTATCGGGACTGCGATATTGCGGCGGACATGTCTGACATTTTGACACGTTTTTGGGACCAATGATATTTATACAGCGATCAGATCTAAAAATAGACACTGATTACTGTATAAATGTCATTGGCAGGGAAGGGGTTAACAAGGGGCAGATCAAGGGGTTAAATGTGTTCCCTGTATGTGTTCTAACTGTGTGGGGGCGGGGCTGACGGGGACATAACAGATCTAACTGATACAGATCACAGGGGTCAGTAGATCTGTCATGCCCCCCCCCCTCACAGAGCAGGGAACCGCCGCGTTTATATCGGCAGTTCCCCTTTCTGGCTCTCTGTGAAGGGATCGTGAGTCTCCGGCGGACATTGAGTCTGCCCGACCCGCAGGCACGCTCACACGGCGTGCGGTGGCGAGAGCGTGCCTGGAGTGTGCAAAAGGGGAGGACGTCTATTGACGTCCTCAGTCCCCATCTCCAGGGTCACCACTGTACCTGATTTTCTCCAGCCCCCCCCCCCCCAGTGTTCAAACCCAAATCAAATAACTTTCCCACTTTGGGTAACAGCCTTAATATTTGGGTCTTTGTGCAGCAAGTCACAAAGGAGGTGGAGGAGCTTGCCTGGTCCTATGTTGGCCCCAGCAACCTTTCCCTCCTTTAAAAGAGGCTCCTTTAAACCAGCCGACAAAGGCAGAAACATAGTGGTCATGGACCGCTAACAATATGATTCTATGCGCATTTGTACTGTCTTTACTCAAATTCATACTTACCAGAAATGTTTTCATGTTTGTTTTGGATAGCTGACGCTATCCCATGAGCAATGAGACATGTTGGTTCTTCCCCTCATATTTCACATGGATATTAACACAGTCTATGAGGAATAATGATGTTACTTGCCACCTTCCCACGGAGCCAGACGAAATCCCGGTGTAGTTGCAATCGTGCAAATGTAGCCATGGCCCCGACCTCTAGAGGCCTAATGGGGACCTCCAGTGTCAGGGAGAGCTGACATCCATCTTCACAGTGTGGGTTGCTAGGCATAGTGGGTATAGTGCAGAATGAGTAAGTTGGGCGCCAGACACTTTGAGAATGCAAAAAGAAATTTATTGTCTCTTAACAGAACTGGGGAGAGAGGGTTAGGGCCTGGAACCCTTAGGCAGATGCAAAGCACTTGGCAGACTCAGAGACAAAAATAGGAATAGAAGTACAGCTATACAGTTAAAGGGCCTTTAAGCTGAATTGCAGCAAACTATCTGTAGACCACTGTCTCATATAGCAACTGAACTTCTGAGTTCAACTTCAGATCACAGCTCACAGTATACCATTGTAGATCCTCACTGAGCTCCCAGTCTCTCACTAGACTCTTCTGATCTCAGCCGCCATTGGATCCCTTGAGCTCCTTCACAACTAACCCGCTGTGACTTCCAAGTGCCCACACTGTCCTGCTGGGTCCCTGACTTGGCTCTTCAGCTAACCTGCTAAATCCTCTGCAAGCATCACCCACCCTGTTCCGCTGGGTCCCTAGCTTCACTCTGCTGAAGTATCCCAACTTCTCCACTATCCCTGGCTAGTGAAAAAGGCTGCTCTGGTACTACTTCAGTCTCCACGGAACCTGGCCTCTGATAACGGGAGGTCCCTTGCTGGTGACTGTGTCCCCTTTATCTCTGACTCTGGTTCTCGCTTGCCTCCGGTGACAGGAGTGCTCATCTCTGATGGCAACTGCTTTCCTGCACCAACAACTTGGTTCTCTGTCCAGCAGAACCTTTGCAACTTGGTTGGGCTCCAAGCCTGAAACTCCAACCCTGCGCTGCTTGCTTCCAACCTGCATAGGCCTCAGACTGCCTAGCAGCCAGGTACTCCCAGATAGGCCTCAGGCTTCTGGCCTGGCAGCCGGGAGCTTTTCAACACATGTCCACCCAGACAGGCGCCCAAATGGCACAGAACCCCGATCACCTGACCCTTCCCAAATAGATAAACTCTCCCAGCAGGCCAAGGGGCAAGAGACCCCTGCCAATTGGCTGAGACACCCTATCCACCCCTAGTCTGGATTCACTATGCCCTTGTTAATCTAATGCCACAGGCAACAATGCCACCTAGTGACAGAAGAGAGAAGTGCTTCAAACCCAGATTTAGGAAAAGGTCAGTGGGTCTCCTAAACAATCAGCCAGGTTGGTTACCACCTAGCAGACTAAGTTTGTCAGCAACTCTGCCTAACACCAGGGTGCTACAATAGTATGTCTGCAGTATGAACTGTATGTGTGAGGGACATCCTGAGTGTTCAAGTTCAAGTGACAACATTGTCTCTTTTTATCCATTTTTAACAGTGTCTGGAAGGGCAGGCCCATTGTGCCTACCCAATAATTAATATATAGATTTTTGTATTTTTTCAATAAAGTGTTAATTACCTGCTTAATATACCGTAGTTGGTCCACACCTCTGGAAACGGAGGGGGGGGGGGGTGACCCTTTGTGTTTCCTGCTCCCCTCTTCTCTTTCCCCTTTTCCCTTCCTTTTTGATACAGTGCATTCTAGGGCCCTAATTGGATAAAGCTTTTTTTTTTTTAAATTGTCAGCTGCAGCTTTTCTGACTGCAACGCTAGTGTTCCCTCCTTTTTTATTTATTTTTTTTTGTCGTTTTTTTTTACACCATTTTAAACACCATTTTTCATTTAATAAAGTGCATCCATTTACGGTCTCTGCTAAATTTGGGTAACAAGCCCCCCCCCCACTCATCATGTCTGGGAGGCCAACAAGGAGAGGCAGATGTTCCTATGCCACTATGAGTGGCTAGCAGCATCTGTGTCCACAGGCAAAGGTGAACGTGGTCCATCCTTAGGCAGGGCACATTCATCTCTGTTTAGTGATGTTGCCCATGCTATCCTGCCACAGCATGCAGAGGAGGTGGTGGACTGGCTTACTAAACCATTCTCATCCTCTATGACTCGAGCTGATCCAAGGTTACGGGGTGAAGGCACCACCAACACCCAAAGACCAATTTTTCCGCAACTGTTCGACATGGGCATCAAATTTAATTTTTTTACAGCAAGGCCTATTTTTGCTTTTATATTGGTCCAGGTTCTACTCCAAAGACAATTACAAAAAGTCATGGAGACAATGCATTCATGCACATTCAATTTCTGCTATCCTCATTTTCGCCTATCAGTAGGTGACTTTTTTACAATCACTGCAAACTCGCCTTCAGCTGCACAGACCCTAACAAACAGATCTACTATCTCTCACATTCACCATAAACACACCTTCAGCGACAGTCACCTTTTTACAAATGTTGCAAACACAACTAAGCACAACTTCTCGCAATCGCTGCAAGCACTCATAAACGTCACTTCACGGCAAGCACACATACGAGCACGTCTTCCAATCGCTGCAAGCACATGTACAAGCATTACATCACTCATTTACGGTAAGCATGCACATGCATAACTCTTTGCAAATCCCTGCAAGCACGCATCTACGTAAACCCCTTGCAATCGCTGCGAGCATGCACAAACTCAAACTTATTGCAATTGCTGCAAAGCACGTATTTACATAAGCTCTTCGCAATCGCTGTGAGTAAGCATCAACATAGACCCCTTTGCATTTGCTACAAGCACGCATAAACAAAACTTCTTACAATCACTGCACATATTTACATTAATTTCTTGCAGTCGCTGCAAGCGCGTATTTACATAAACTCCTTGCAATCGCTGCAAGCACACATACAAACTTCTTGCAATCGCTGCAAGCACGTATTTACATTAACTCTTCGCAATCTCTGCAAACACGCATCAACACAAATCCCTTGCAATCACTGCGAGCATGCATACCAAACTTCTTGCAATCGCTGTAAGCACCTACTTACATTAACTCCTCGCAACCGCTGCGAGCACACACACACTTGCGATCACTGCAAGTACACATACTTGCAATCGCTGCAAGCATGTATTTACATTAACACCTCACAATCGCTGTGAGCATGCATCAACGCAAACTCCTCTGATCGCTGCAAGCACGTATACTAAACTTCTTGCAATCACTGCAGATACATATTTACATATACTCCTCGCCATAGCTGCAAGCACGCATCAACACGAACCCCTCGCAATTGCTGCAAGCACACATACTTACAATTGCTGCAAGTACGTATTTACATTAACTCCTCGCAATCTCTTCGAGCACACATCTACACAAATCCCTCGCAATCGATGCGTGCACGCATACTAAACTTCTTTCAATCGCAGCAAATATGTATTTACATATACTCCTAGCAAACGCTGCAAGCACACATATAAACAATCCCTCGCAATCGCAGCAAGCACACACACTTGCAATTGCTGCAAGCACATATTACATCAACCCCTCGCAATCACTTCAAGCACACACCCTTACAATTGCTGTGAGCACACACCCTTGCAATCGCTGCAAGCACACACCCTTGCAATCGCTGCAAGCACACACCCTTGCAATCGCTGCAAGCAAACACCCTTGCAATCGCTGCGAGCACGCATCAACGCAAACCCCTCGCAATCACTGCAACCACGCATACCAAACTTCTTGCAATCTCTGCAAGCACGTACTTACATTAACTCCTCACAATCACTGCGAGCGTGCATCTACACAATTCCTTGCAATCACTGCAAGCACACATACTTGCAATTTGCTGCAAGTACGTATTTACATTAACTCCTCGCAATCGATGCAAGCACGCATACTAAACTTCTTGCAATCGCTGCACATATGTTTTTACATATACTCCTCACAAATGCTGTGAGCACACATCTACACAATCCCTCGCAATCGCAGCAAGCACACACACTTGCAATTTGCAATTGCTGCAAGCACACATACTTGAAATCACTGCAAGCACATATTACATCAACCCCTCGCAATCGCTACAAGCACACACCCTTGCAATCGCTGCAAGTACACACCCCTGCAATCGCTGCAAGCACACATACTTGCAATCGCTGCAAGCACATATTACATCAACCCCTCGCAATTGCTGCGAGCAGGTACAAACATAACTCCTTACAAGCACATTTTCAGTGGCACACAATCAGCCGCACATCATTTTAGTCACACTTAATTGGCCACTCCTTTTTAGTGGCATTCACACACGAGCCACTCATGGTTTTCTCTGTCATTTCTCCAGGTAAGGTGAGTTCAGGTCCCATCTTGCATCCGGTTGGACGCTTGGCTAAAAAAAAAAAAAAAACAACATAGGGATCACTTCTTCATCAGAGCTACCCACATAACGGGTGGGACAGTCTGTTCAGGAAAATAAAAGAGATATACATTTTTCACTCGTATGAATACTACAGGCTTCTGGTTGACCAGGTTTTGATCCTTACCAGGACCTCCCTACTAGAGAGTCAGGTGTAATCTCTGTCACATTATTCTGCACTATCATGCTGCTACGACTCCTCTTGACACATGCTCCCCTTGTTTTGTCTTATTGTTGCAGCCATGTCACAGGCCAGCAGTGCGGACTTCATACCACCCCTCTGTCACCCTCTGCGGGCTCAGAGAGCGGCAGCGTGCAGTCCCTCAGGGGATGTACCATCCCCAAGCTCACAGCAGAGCAGGTGCACTCCCTAACCCACAAACTGGAGTGTCATTGACACAGAGCTTTTCTGCCACCACTTTGCCTATCTACGTTCCCTGTTTTCTGCTATTTGCCAGTCCTCCACCGTACGGTGAACTGGTGCTCTCATACAGTTACTAGACATCCCTCAATACCGGCCCCCACATAACCACACCAGGTGGACAAGTTGGGACAGCCTATCCCTTTGGTGGGGGGGGCTATCAATCTGCATCCCGCAGTAACCTTAAATATGTACTAGGAGTGGTATTTGGCAATCTACGTGCCCATGGCAGAGCCCTACCTCCTGACCAATTGTCCCGAATCAAGTCGGTCATTCACGCCTTTACCCTTTCGCATGGCGTACTAAGAGACAGCAAAAATCCCTATCAGGGATTGCCGTAATAATTATCCCTCAGGGACGGTCCTTCATTTCACGCCTCTTAGTCTTCCTCTCTTAGGTACAAACCCCAATCAAGTTCTCAGGCTGGTCCCAGCAGCAATAATGAATATGACAATGTGGTTGCGAAATCCTCGCAAACTGGAACAGCATATCTATGTTTATTCCGTTAGCATCAGCTTTATCACCTCAAGTAGTCACTGATACCGCAGCCTCCACAGGCGTTGCTGCAATTTTTGGCCATCACTGGTTCGTAGGGCTATGGCCACCAGAAATTCTTCAGGTCCCCAGATTTAGTCAGTCATCCCCCCTTTTGTTAACTCTATCCCATTAGGGCAGCAGCTCACGCTCCGGAGCAACGACAGGTGACACAAGGAATGTCCTATTATTCGTATCATATTGCCACATGCAGCTGGCTCTTTCTCATAACACTATCAAGCTATACCCAGCTGGCCTCTAGCATTTCCTGTCCTTACAGGACCCTGGAAAGCCATCTATGTTCACAGCCCACACAATGAGATCCCTCCTATGTGGCATCCAGAAACATCAGCCTGTAGCCAATGGCAAACGCTTACCCATCACAAATACTATCTTTAGGGACATGTCTAAAATCCTGGCACATTCCGTTCGGGGTTCTGCCCAGTCTAGTCATCCAAGTGGTCATCTACTTGGCCTTCTATGGTTTTCTGTGGCCTAGGGAATTCACCTTTAGTGGCACTAGCAGCCAGATTCTATGCTGACGCCACTTGACTAGCATTCAAGACTATTACGTCCTTCATGTCGCAGTCTCCAGAACTCAACAATCCGGACCCGGGGGTCAACATCAACCTCAGACTAACACCTGGTGCCCAGTGGTGGTACTCGACCGGCTACTGTCTCTCTTGTCCAGTCAATCTGACTCTAGCCCGTCATTGCCTTTGCCAACCAGCTCTCTGATTGGCAGCCAATTTATCAGGCAATTTAAGATCCTATGGGTCAACTTGCGCCTTGACCCCGGTCAGTACTCCACACATTCCTTCTGGATCGGAGCAGCCTCGGCTGCATCTCAGCACAGAGTACCACACCTAGTGATTAAGGAATTAGGTAGATGGAAGTCCGGCTGCTTTGCTAGATTAATTCCAAATTCTCAGCTGGAGATGGCATAAGCCTTCACTAAACTTGCTCAATGATCACAGTACCAATAAAGGACTATTTCCCTAAAACTGGATATTTTTGCCCCCTTCTCTTGGCATATGACCAGGGCACACCTCAGGTCTATTTATGTTGTAAGTCTTGTCGCGTGTTTATGTGATCCACATCTATCTTCGGTCAGAGGGCCACGACCATAAATAAGAAGGCCAGTATGGTGGTCTGAACTTATGGGTGGAGCCTGGAGGGTATTTAAGCAGCTCACTCACCCATGCTCTTTGTCGGTTCCAGTGTGCGATACCCTCCCTCCCATACCCTTGGAAAACAAGTTATTGGTAAGTCTAACTTGAATTTTCCCTAAACATCTTTCAGGACAGCACCTTGAGAGGATAAACAAGACTTACCCTCTAGGGCGGGACAACAGATTGTAGGACCTTTCTGCCAAATGTCTGATCACCTGCTGGCAGAAGGCCAGTCTGTAATGCTGGACAAATGTTAGGTAACTTGACCAGCCGCCTTGCAAATTTGATCTGGGGTGACACCATCTTTTTTTGCCCATGTAGTGGCAAGAGCTCTAGTAGAGTATGCTTGACTTCCCTGTGGGGAAGACAATTCCATCTGGGAGAAAGCTTCCAAAATAACTGATTTAAGCCACCTCGTAATTGACCCCTTTAATGCCTGGCGGCCCTTTTTGTTGCTTGAAAACAGAACAAACAAAGAGTCCGAAGCCCTAAAGTCCCTTGTTACTTCCAGGTAACGCAACAGAATTCTTCTCACATCCAGGTTGTGAAATTGACTCACCTTTTTTCCCCGAAGGGTTTGAACAAAAAGTTGGCAGGATAATTTCCTGTGACCAGTTATGCACTGACGCTACTTTTGGCAACAACCCTGGATCTGTTTTAAGTATGACCTTATCTGGGTAAATGAACAAAAAAGTTCCATGACGGTCTATCAGCTCTATGTGTGCAGTTCACTGATTCTTCTTGCAGATGTGATTGCAATTAGAAATACAGTCTTGAAAGTTAGATTTCTAAAGGAAATGAATTATAGCGGGTCAAAATGTTTTTGTGAAGGCTTGCAGAAACACTGACAGATCCCATTTGAGAAAAAAAAACTTAGTAGGAGCTGGTCTGGCTCTAGTAAGTGCCTGAAAAAATCTTACGACCAAAGATTCTAAAGAAATTGGTCTCCCCAGGAACACTCCCAAGGCGGTCACTTTCACCTTAAGAGTGCTAACTGCTAGACCTTTGTCTGCACCATTTTGTAGGAATACTAACACTGAAACAATATCTTCCAAGGTCCTATTTGTTGAACAACACCAAGAATTGTAGACCTTCCAAACCTTAGCGTAAATAGCTCTAGTAACCCTCTTCCTACTAGAAAGTAAAGTAGTTATTAGAGGTTCTTGTGACAAATGTGGGTATCAGATCCCTGCCCTCCTCACTAAATCGTGACAGAGGACCGGCCAGCCAGCTGTCATTAACGTAATAATGCCACTCTCAGCTGCATCCAGCACAAAGATTTTCCAGCTTACAGGACCATAACCTAGGTGCCAGCAGCCTGAGAGCCATTGTTACCAGGCTAATTTAAGCAATTATCCCTTTCACTGCCACCACTGACCTTTGATCCGGAAGCATCAGGACTCCAACCAATTTAGCAATACCAATTATGATTTTAGAATAAGCGCCTGTAACACACATTGTCACCACAGACGGGTATATTCAGATGATTTATTCTAGACAACACTTCTTCAAGAGCCAGGTTCATTTATAGCTTGCATATTAAAGTGTTACTAAACCCAGTAATATAAAAACAATTTGTCCCCCCCACAGTGCACGCAGCTTCTAAATCTTCTTTTTATATCAAAATACTGCTGCTATATACTTTTATATTGCAGTCAGGTGATAAACTGCATAGAGCTAGGACTTCCCCAGTTTGCATGTGGGTGAAGATTTCACTCTCTGATGTGATGATGCAACTTCCTTTGCATCAGTGACCCTTCACCCACAATCCGGCCAGAGCTGATTGGTGCTTTGCCAATGACATGCTCTGTTCACATATAAATAAAAAACTTACAAACTCTAACAAAAAACAAAGTTCACACAACATAGCATGATATACTATTGTTTAAAAACGAGATGTATACAACACAAAATGTATTATTAATCTGTAATAAAATTGTGTGGGGGTGCTGGAGTCGGCCCTAGAGCACATGCTCAGATCAGACTGCAATGACAAACCTATGTCTCGACTGTATACGTTTCTTCTCATGACTTCCCTCCCTAGCTTAACAAATCTTAGAAGTAGATGGGAACCTGACATCCCAGACTTTGACAATGATGACTGGGGTGACATGTGGGACTTCCCCTTTAGGTCCCTGGTGTCAGCAAGGGATAAGATGGTTCAATTTAAGATAGCACACAGGGCATATTTTACCCCCTACCGAATATACAATATGAATCCAGATTCCAGGATGTCAATGGGGCCTCTCTGAGGATTCTGTGGAGAGCCCATAATTTGCTTTGACTGCATACGATTGGGGGGGGGGGGGGGGAGTCCACGAGGCCCAAAAGGACCAATGAAGATATTGAATATTAGAGCTTGAGCAAGATTTCCAAGTGTTATGATTGTATTACGTTTCTATGTATAACAACAGACAAAAGAAGGTATCTATAATGTCTTTGGTACATGACTGTACACAGCTTGCATGCCTGTAGTTGATGTTGTATGTTTTGTTATGTCATGCAAAATAATAAACAATGTCTTAAAAAAAAAAAAAATTGTGTGGGGGATGAGTTACATTTGAGTGACATTGTGGTGCACTTTGTTCACACGGCTCCAATCCAGAAACACTGAGTGTATACAGTGTATATTTTCATTTTGCATATATACAGCAAGGCATTCTGATAGAAAATATAAATATTTGGTATATTATTAATTGTAAAAACTAAAAAAGAAAAATATTAATAACAAATTAAAAATATTGTAACGTTACCATGCTACTTTTTGAGGCTTTATAGCAGGGATATGCAATTAGCGGACCTCCAGCTGTTGCAGAACTACAAGTCCCATGAGGCATAGCAAGACTCTGACAGCCACAAGCATGACACCCAGAGGCAGAGGCATGATGGGACTTGTAGTTTTGCGACAGTTGGGGGTTCGCCAATTTCATATCCCTGCTTTATAGTATGCACCCATGGATCGTCCTCCTATGACTGTGGATGACAGAGGGTGGGGTGTTAGCAAAGTTGCAGTCGATTGCAGGTGAGATTAAGATGAGGATGACAGGGAGGGGGGTGTTAGCAAGGTTGAAGTGGATGGCCAGGTGAGATGAAAAGGAGGATGAGGATTACAAGGGGTGGGGTGTTAGCATGTTTGCAGTGGATGTCCAGGCGTGATGAACAAGAGGATGACATGGGGTGGGGTGCTAGCAAGGTTGCAGTGGATGTCCAGGTGTGATGAAGAGGAGGATGAGGATGACAGGGGTGGGGTGTTAGCAAGGTTGCAGGGGGTGCCCAGGTGTGGTGAACAGGAGGATGAGGATTACAAGGGGTGGGGTGTTAGCATGTTTGCAGTGGATGTCCAG
>BLSH010090524.1:559571-570553 GCA_018402905.1 Glandirana rugosa
CCATTCCGTTAAGATACCAACTAAATGATTTTGGTCTCTCACGTTTTATGTCACGTCGAGACGTATCTGTGTTTAGTCGAAGGTTCAAAATAACAGTTTCAAATTAACTTGTTCAATATTCGACTAACCGGTATCGACATGGTCTATAATCATTTAGTTGGGAACATTCAGAATGGATCACTAATCGTTTACACGGTCTTTAAGTTAATTGAGGGTAAAAAATTTAATTTTTTATAAATCTACGAAAAAATCACAGGGAAAATTGTGAAACCCCATGACGATCTGTTTGATAACAATGGGTTTACACCGCACCGTTCGAGGTGTACCTCCTGTAGCCATTAGGTATTTTGACCCTTTTGGATTACCGATGTCCTCCATGTGGAGCTTGCCACGCCACATTTGGGTAACAATAGTTTGTCTAGCAGTACCCCAAAGTGTTAAAAGGGACACTAAAAAAGCATCTAAATATTTTTTAATTTAAAAAATGGGAGTTAATTGAATTTCTGGCACATTTGCTAATCACTAGGTAAGACTTACAAGGGTTGATTTACTAATATCTGGTACAGCTATGGCCAATCAGCTTATAACTTGTTCAATTAAACTTTGACAATAAAACTTGGAAGCTGATTTGTGTCTATGCAGAGCTGCACTGTATTTTGCACTCTCTGGTTTTAGTAAATCAACCATAGAATTGCCTTACCTTTGACCTGATTTTTGGCATAGCCATCTCATCTTGTGCAGGTTCAGCACAGAAAACACACAGCACCAAGATCCCAGCACTAGAACAAACTCTTCCCAGGAATTGTTTAGCTGACCAAAGCAAGATAATTCTACAGACTGTTAAATATGTCTCACTTTTTTAAACATATTTATCTCCACTCGTTAAAGGTTCTTGATGACTCCAAAAAATGGTGGAAAGTGCAGAATCGATTTGGGCAGATTGGTTATGTACCATACAACATACTTGCCCCAGTTTCAGATGCAGAATTTAACAACACCAAACAAAACGGGGTCCAGCCAAGTCCAACTAAGGTATAACAATCTGTTAATGACATGCTGTGCCATTCTGTATTGTTAGTGTGTTAACTATTTCCTACTTTATTCAAAACTAAGAAACATGTTTTGGCTTTAGGTCCTTAGTGTGTGTATAGTCAAAACCTTTTTTCAGTTTTGTATGGTGTAGTGTAGGGTTAAAACCCCTGTCAGGTTATTTTTGTTTCCCTTTACCGTTTGACCCTACAACTCAAAATTTGTCTTTTTTCCCAACTTCCTTTTTTGGTGACAATGGTCACCAGTACAAATAAAGGTGTGGATCTTGTCAACGAGGACACAGACAGCAATAAAAACTTAACAGGGAGTCTAACACTTCCCCTATCCTGTCCAAAACCAAAAAAAAGTTTTGCCTAGAGATTTACTTGCGATTTTTGATATCAGTTAGAAGACAATGATGTTGTAATTCATGATTGGGCAATTGGGATGTACAAAGTTAGCAACCAATAATAACCCATTCAGACTGCTGAAAAGTGGTTATCTAATATGAGATTACTTGCAGTGGTTTACTAAACTTTGCTTTTTTTCACTCCTTTTTAAAGGAAAAGTATAGTGTATTTCAAGTGAGAACATATTTTGAGTTATTATTGCAGTGATTACTTATTTTATGTGCCTTTTAAAAGGGATATGATCTGTGGATGCTGTGCCCAAAGCACCACATTCCTTGTTCTGCACTGTCCATCTATATGAAGGCAGACGTCTTGGAAGAGACAGAATTTTGCTTCCTCAAGTCAAAGATATCTCTCCGATTTGTGGTCTGATGAATGGTGGGGAATATTCAAGCAGCAGGAGAGGAGGAGGAAGCACAGGTCCACAGAATAAATGAAGTAGAAGCAAGGAAATACTTGCATCTGTCCTCGGGTACAGATTTCTCTCCAGCAAGGAGGGCAATGAGCAGCACAGAAGTGACATCACCAAATCTCACTCCAGATATCATGAGACTAACATTCAGAGGCAGCAGTGCCTTGATCACACACTGCAGATATACAGCTATGAGGCTGTAGGCACAAGAAGTAAACTCATGTTTTTTTAGGAGGAATTAGGTCAAATGTATAACCTTAAGGGTACTAATTAGGCATAGTTCAAATGTCTAGATGCTCCTTAAAAGATAAGGCCGGTTCCACACTGTTGTGCTGTGGTTTGGCTGCAGCACAGGTGTATCCGTGATTTTCGTGCGCTTTACCCATGGTTTTAGCCACAGTCCCATAAACTTTGGTTGGGCATTTTTGCTGCGGTTTCTGAAAGCACACTAAAAGTCCTGCATGCTGCATCTTTGGGGCACTTTCAGAAACTTGTGACCTACTAGAAAGTCTATGGGCTAAAACTGTTGTACCCAAGTTGATCAATTATATGGAAAGAGAGTGCCAGATACATAACACTAATGAAGAGTACCTACGTCCTAAATATTTGGAAGAGCGTTACTAAATTGAAGCTGTTATGGACTTTCATGGTACTGTATAAAGGCTTTACATACATAACATGGTTATACAAAAATGGAACTTATTACAAAATTAGTTTAAAAAAATATATATAAAAAAGACAGACAGTATGTGCCACTGTAGGGCACTGAAATGCTCTATAAAATCACACACACACTTGTATAGTGACACTAAAGGGCTAACACTTTTAAGTTGTCACATATCATTGGTATAGCTGTTGCTCGACATGTTTCGCGGATATACTTCCGCTTCTTCAGGAGCTTTTGTGTGTATTTACAGAGCATATATCAATTTTGTTTCTATAGAGGAAAGAAAAAATGATTATTGCATTAACAAATGTAGAAAAAAAACAATATAAACAATGAGTTGTAAGAGCTGCAAACTTTGTTAACAATGGCGTATCCGAGCATGTAAGCCAACAGGAACAAGTCTGCCCTGGCGAATGTGGGAGCACTAAACCAGAGGCCACACACAGCACCAGTCATGGTATTATATACCAGGTATCATGACCCATTTCTCTCATGAATGAGATTAAAGAATATCAGTTGCAGATCTATAAATATAGTAGAAAAATAATTATCATCATGATAAAATGGACCCTTTCTTGGAGAGTATATTAAGGGGGCCCGCATAATGAAAATCACCTGGTGATTACGCCCAAAGGAGCGTAAAGTCATACAATGTTGACTGCCGGAGCTGGTTAAAAACTGCAACAAAACAGGTCCAGTAGGGAAACCTATGAAAAAGTGGAGCAAACATGGTGATAAGCCCTATCATATCAACCATTGCTCTGTATATATAACTCTCTCAAAGTTATCTCAGATATAGAAATGTATATATGGATACATAAAGTAGATATTAAATCCAGATTTGCAGCTAGAAAAGTTCTCCAAACAGTGAGCACAACTTTAGTCTAGAAAGAGTGGGAGTATTCAGTATGAGTAACAGGGTAATGAGTATGCCGATACTGCTTAATTGTAAAAAAGACTGTTCAAACAGAGTATATGCAGGAGTATATACTGTATTAGGTTCTCAGCTTAAGCTTATACATCCTAATAGTAAGTGAGGAGAAGCCTGCAGAAGCAAACAAACTTGGCTCCACAGTTATGAGTTATGTGCCTCCCTGGGATGCAAAAAGGAGCACATGGGCCGTCCATATGTTGCCACAAAGTATACGGCCATTGAGAGAAAGGCTGGTCACTCACCATCAGGAGGAGGGAAGAGGCGGAGTGTCCCATGGGCGGCATCAGTGATAAACTGGTGGACTGTCACCCCTTAAATATAACTCCTGTCCGGCGATGCCCATGTTCTGTCAGATTAAGTGACTCGTCAATTCTTGTAATGGAAGCGACATTCAGTCTTTTTACTTCCACCGGAGTTTTGCATTTCACACTTCTTTTTAACAGTAAACTGAGCTTATATAGTGAAATACAGGATTTGGAAGTCTGTTGCACTGTTTTGATGTTGAATTTTAAAAGCAGCAACAAGCCTACCAATCGCACAGGCTTGCTAATCTGACACAACACCGCTGTTTTTACAATTCAACATCAAAACAGTGTCACAGACTTCCAAATACTGTATTTCACTATATAGGCTCAGTTTACTGTTAAAAAGAAGTGTGAAATGCAAAACTCCGGTGGGTTTAAAAAGATGCCCGCTTGCCGCCATCGCCTAATCTGATGGTACACCGGTGGATGTGCCGCCCCGCGATGTGGGGGCAAATGCGGAAGCTCTGCTAGTCAGTCCCCCTGGTGTCTGTTGGGACCCTCCGCTACCGGGGGGGAGAATGTTGTCCCTCTCCGTGCATACACCTGATGTTTTGGACACAGCGCATGCACGGTCCCGCATGTGTGCATTGTGAGGCCGGGTCCAGTGACGTCATGCGTCGATCATTGGCATTGTAGGTGTTCCATTAGATTAGGCGACCCATCAATTCTTGTAACAAAAGTGACGTTCAGTCACGGCCATCTTGGTACACCCCGCACTTGCCCACAGTAAGGATACAATGAGAAGGCGGCAAGCGGACATCTTTTTACACTCACCGGAGTTTTGCCGTACACACTTATTTTAAGAAAATCAGCATAGGAACGCATCGCAAATTTCTTACATCTCTAGTGCCATCATGTGCAAAACAGCTAAATAACCTCTACTGTGTAATATACAACAACCATACAATTGTATGCAAAAGTTTAGGAACCCCTGGCAATTTCCATGATTGTCATTTATAAATATTTGGGTTTTTGGATCAGCAATTTCATTTTGATCTATCAAATAACTGAAGGACACAGTAATATGTCAGTAGTGAAATGAGGTTTATTGGATTAACAGAAAATGTGCAATATGCATCAGAACAAAATTTGGCAGGTACATAAATTTGGGCACCCTTGTCATTTTGTTGATTTGAATACCTGCAACTACTTAGCACTGATTAAATGGAACACACAATTGGTTTGGTGAGCTCATTAAGCCTTGAACTTCAAAGACAGGTGCATCCAATCATGAGAAAAGGTAGTTAAGGTGGCCAATTGCAAGCTGTTCTCTTTGATTCTCCTCTGAAGAGTGGCAACATGGGGCCCTCAAAACAACTCTCAAATGACCTGAAAACAAAGATTGTTCTACATTATGGTTTAGGGGAAGGCTACAAAAAGTTATCGCAGAGATATAAGCTGTCAGTGTCCACTGTGAGAAACGTGGTGAGGAAATGGAAGACCTCAGGCACAGTTCTTGTTAAGGCCAGAAGTGGCAGGCCACATAAAATATTGGAGAGGCAAAGGCGAAGGATCGTGAGAACGGTCAAAAACAGCCCACGGACCACCTCCAAAGACCTATAACATCAACTTGCTGCAGATGGTGTCACTGTGCATTGTTCAACAATTCAGCGCACTTTGCACAGGGAGAAGCTCTATGGGAGAGTAATGCAAAAGAAGCCTTTTCTGCACACATGCCACAAATGGAGTGTGTGCCTCTACTGTGTAATATACAACAACCATACTGTATATCAAAAATATAAAAATCAATCAATATATAGTGATCTTACAACAACCACCATATGACCCCTATAATCACCCCAAAAATTGTACAAAATGTGCAAGGCAATTTCCGTATCTCATGTGGAAAAAAGCTATAAAAAAATAAACAAAATACCAATGAAAACAATTAAAAAAAAAAAAAATACCTGTGGAGGAAAAAAAATGTTTGTATAAAATTAACAATCTATTACGCAATTTGCAGACTGCACATTGCATAATAGATTATTTTTATACAACATTTTTTTTCCTCCACATGTATTTTTTAAATAAAAAAAAAACGTTTTCATTGGAATTTTTTTTGTGAGATACGGACATTTTGTATAATTTTTGGGGTGATTATAGGGGTCATAAGGTGGTTGTTGTAAAATCATTATATATTGATTGATTTTTATATTTTAGATATATGGTTGTTGTATATTACACAGTAGAGGTTATTTAGCTGTTTTGCACATGATGGCACTAGAGATGTAAAAAAATTTGCGCTGCCTTCCTATGCTGATTTTCTACATTTTACCTCAATAGACTTAGTTCCTTTGAGTTTGGGCTAGCTGCATTTTCTATTTTTACTCATACAGATCAGATTGGCAGTGCCTATCCAGAAAGATTCCTAGGGCACCGTGTACCACATAGACGTTTTCACACGTATTTTTAACAGTAAACTGATCTTATATAGTGAAATACAGTATTTGAAGACCGTGACACTGTTTTGATGTTGAATTGTAAAAGCAGCGGTGTTCTGTCAGGCTTGCCGCTGCTTTTAAAATTCAACATCAAAACAGTGCAACGGACTTCCAAATCCTGTATTTCACTATATAAGCTCCATTTACTATTAAAAATAAGTGTGAAATGCAAAACTCCGGTGGGTGTAAAAATATGTCCGCTTGCTGCCTTCTATCTGTATCCTTACTGTGGGCGAGTGTGGGGTTGTACCAAGATGGCCTCGACTGAATGTCACTTCTGTTACAAGAATTGATGGGTCACCTAATCTGATGGAACACTGGGACAGACAGTCCACAAGGCCACAGTGGGACAACACCATATAAGGGCAAGAGGCCCTTAATAGCCATGTTACAAAAGGGCAAAAGTAAGAAAGCATGCAACTCACAAAATAAGAAGAAATTTACAATACAAAAACAACATAACATGTATATATACAGAAGTTATACATAGTTGTCATAACTTTCTAAGATAGAGTCCCAGACCCATATATCACAATATAGCGAATCAAAACGTGGTCACATGGAGGGAGAGATGGACACAAAGAAGAGAGAAGGAGAGGGAAGAAAAAAGTATAGCATATATCATATATCACAGAGGTAGAAAAGTGAAGAAAGAAAAAAAGGAATAAATGGAGGAAAAATGCAGCAAACAGAGAAGTTCGGATATATCATAAAATAGAATATCCGTGGGTTGTGAAACGCAGGGGGAACCAAAAATCCATATCATGTTGAGAAGTAACTCATAGAAATAGTTTATATGAGTTGACTTCATTTAACCCTGGCGGGACAATGGCATTCAAATTCTTGCTCCATTAGAAAGGACTCCGTCACTCGGATGCCCCACTCATGTACAGAGCCTCAATATCAATGGCAATGAGCAGGTAATTACCACTGTGGCAGATGATCACGCTGTCCTTGGGTCCGCGAAGGTCCGGGTATTAGATTACCCAATGGTCAATGGCATAGATCGACAGCTTTCTCAGACTGTACAACGCAGGGGGTAGTCTACATTATGATTTGTCGATGTAGATCATTTTACATCGGCAAACCCAAGCAACAACTAGGACAGAGGATAGGGGCCATATCTATTATTCGGGTTGTGGGAAAACTGTTACACCCTTTACAAGACATATTGGATTACACTATAAATACCACACCAAAATGGTCTCCTTTTTTGTCCTTGAAGTTGTCCATTCAGATCCCAGGGGGGGAAATTGGGACAAGTGTATATTACAACAGGAAACCTTATGGATTGAACATTTGAATGCCATGGTCTCCCCTGGGTTAAATGAAGTCAACTCATATAAGCCATTCCTATGAGTTACTTCTCAACATGATGTGGATTTTGGGGTCCCCCTGCATTTCACAGCCCTGGGATGCTCTATTTTTTTATATATCCGAACATCTTTGCTTGCTGCATTTTTCCTCCATTTATTCCTTTCTTTTTTTTTGATTCGCTATATTGTGGTCCAGGACTGTAAAGATATATTATCTTAGAAAGTTATGACAACTATGTATAACTTCTGTATATATACATGTTGCATTGTTTTGTATTGTAACTTTTCTCTTATTTTGTGAGCTGCACGCTTTCTTGCTTTTGCCCTTTTTCAACATGGTAATTCAGGGCCTCTTGCCCTTATATGGCATTGTCCCGCTGTGGCCTTGGGGTGGCCTTTCTGTTCCGGCGGTTGTGTGGCCCAGCAATGTGGGGGTCAGATGCGTAAGCTCTGCTAGTCCCCCTGGTGTCTGTTGGGTCCCTCCGCTTCCGGGGAGGGAATGTTGTCCCTCTCCGTGCGTACACCCGATGTTTTGGACATAGTGCATGCACGGTCCCGTATGTGTGCATTGCATGGCTGGACCCGGTGACATTGTACGCTGATTGTCGGCATTGCGGGCGCGCTGGACAGCAGCTCTATTTAGGGGGTGACAATCCACCAGTTTACCACCGATGCCGCCCATGGAACACCCCTCCTCTTGCCTTCTCTTGACAATGAGTTACCAGCCTTTCTCTCAATGCCCGTACACTTTGTGGCAACATATATGGACCCCTTACATGCTCCTTTTTGCATCCCAAGGAGGCACATAACCAATAACTGCGGAGTTAAGTTTGTTTGCTTTTGGAGGCTTCTCCTCACTTACTGTTAGGATGCATAAGGTGAGAACATTATATATATATATATATATATATATACTCCTGCATATACTGTTTGGACAGTCTTTTTTGCAATTAAGCAGTATCGGCATAGTCATTACCCTGTTACTCATACTGAATACTCCCCCTCTTTCTAGACTAAATGATGACAGTTGTGCTCACTGTTTAGAGACCTTTTCTAGTTGCAAATCTGGATTTAATATCTGATTTATGTATTCGGTATCCATTTCTATATCTGAAGTAACTTTGAGAGTTATATATACAGAGAAATGGTTGATATGCTAGGGGTTGTCACCATGTTTGCTCCTCTTTTGTATAGGCTCCCCTACTGGACCTGCCTTGTTGCAGTTTTTGACCAGATCCAGCAGTCAACATTGTATGACTTTAAGCAAGCTCCTTTGGGCATAATCGCCAGGTGATTTTAATTATGTTGGCTCCCTTAATATACTGTCGAAGAAAGGGTCCATTTTATCATGATGATAATTATTTTTCTACTATATTTATAGATTTGCAACTGATATTCTTTAATCTCATCCATGAGAGAGAGGGGTCATGATACCTGGCATATAATACCATGACTGGGGCTGTGTGTGGCCTCTGGTTTAGTTCTCCCACACTCGCCAGGGCAAACTTGTTCCTGTTGGCGTACATGCTCAGATACACCATCGGTAAGATAGTGTGCAGCTCTTACAAATTATTGTTTATATTGTTTATTTTGTGTTTTTTTCTACATTTGTACATGCTATAATCATTTTTTCTTTCCTCTATAGAAACAAAATTTATGTATGCTCTGTAAATACACACGAAAGCTCCTGAAGAAGTGGAAGTATATGCACGAAACATTTTGAGAAACAGCTATACCAATGTTATGTGACAACTTAAAGTGTTAGCCCTTTAGTGTTACTATACAAGTGTGTGTGTGTGATTTTATAGAGCATTTCAGTGTCCTACAGTGACATATACTGTCTCTATATTTTTTTATATATATATTTTTTTAACTAATTTTGTAATAAATTCCATTTTTGTATAACTAGGTTGTGTATGTAAAGCCTTTATATGGTACCATGAAAGTCCATAACAGCCTCAACTTAGTAGCTCTCTTCCAAGTTGATCAATTGATCAACTTGGGTACAACCAGGCTGTCGGATTTTACATGTGGTTATTGCTAGCAGCTATTATAGCCGCTAGCAGTAATCACTGTGTTCTCCCTGCAGGGACGGCTCCACCCCTCACCGGGAGAACACATTGGTTCTGCGGGAGTGATTCTCCCATCAAGGTGGACTGTGTTGATGGGGGAATTAAGTGATTTTCTTTCCTGCAACCCGTGGTTGCAAGAAAGTAAATTGCCCCATCTATCACATAGAGAATAAACGTTGGTAGAGAGACAGAAAAATATATGTATATAGCTGCTGCCTTCCCCTCGGTAATGCTTATGTAGTGGAAAGGTCCCCCAAAAGAGGGTTTAATGGCAGCAAGTATTTTAGGAACATTTAAAAATGGTGGCAAAATGAAGATAGTACAGAGACTATAAATTCGTTTCAAAGTTTATTGTTGTCAGCTGAGCATAAAAAACAGATGCTCTAGTTATGTTAGCATGGGACATGTACAAAAGCATACACAATGGTACCAAAACAAAATATGGGAGTGAGCCATGGAACTGCGCTCTATCCCCAACGTGTTTCGACCATTCAGAAGATGTGTATTTGGTTTTCCTCAGGGGGAAGTGTCCATTTCTAAAGAAGTGGTAAGAGATAATTACAATTCAGGTCATAGTTATACAATACATATAGTAGTTACAGAGTGTACATTTGATTGAAAAAACTTACATTTGCTAGTAACATATGTTTGAAACATACCAAACCATGCAGACCAGAACACAATTAATAACATATTCACTTGAAAGGCAGTAATGCTTGCTATAAGCCAAACCCGTCCTCCACCAGGATCGTCCAGCCGCCGACCAGGGGCTTACAAAATGTCACACTCAATCCCATCCTTGAGAGAGATGCCTACGGTCAATGGCCAGAAAATATTCCCTAAAATAGCAGAATATAGATAGTACATTTATGTGAATTAAGGCAGGGGATAGCCTGCACTGAAAAAAACAGTAGAAATGATGAGGGAAAAGGATGTTATAGGGCATCTCCTGGGATGACATAATAAAAAGTATGTATATTGTATAAAGATTTTATATATATATATATATATATATATATCTCATTTTATGTAACTCCTAGCATGTATCTAGGAACTACTTGTATTATTCCAACTATAGACTGGGGGGAAAAATCATGATTTTAAGTAAGATCAAAAGGGTGAGGTACCCAGTGAGTGAAGGGGGAGGGGGGAGGGAAGGAACAGGGACAAGAGAAACCGGAAGAAGAAGGGAAGAGAGAGAGCACACAGGTGAAGTGCAGTGAGGCGAGTTGAAAGGAAAAGAAGGGGGGGAAGTGGAAGAGGAAAGGGGGGAGGCAGGAAGAGGGGGGGGAAACAGGAAAAGAAAAGGGGGGAAGAGGGAGAGAAAGGGGGGAGGGGAAAGGGGGAAAAAGGGGGAAGGAAGGGGAAGGAGTGGGCTAGGAAAGTGAACAGCTGG
>BLSH010090524.1:572756-590510 GCA_018402905.1 Glandirana rugosa
AAGAGGTGGTAGACCGGAGGATACAATACCCCGGTCCAACCAACCCCTTATAGATTCGTTAGGTAGTCGTAACACACTTAAGGTCGGTGTTGGAATTCGTCGAGGGGGATCCCCAGCTCTTTTGGGTTAATCCATATAAGAGGGGGATAACCCATTAAAAACTAAGACACACTTTTAACTATAAATTTTATGTATATATGTCAGGACGAGTGGTAATAACCGTGGGGAAGTACAAAACGTATTGACTCACTTACAGAAGTCTTTATTTACCTTTACATGGTTTAAATATAGTCGTCCTAGAAAATTAACCTCCAGGTTTCATTAAATTGTTTCTGTTAATCCTGCTGATATAAATTTGGTACATTTCCATTTATTTCTGAAGACATTCACTCAGTTATGCAAAACATGAAGGGGTGCCAATAATGGTGAGCAGGACTGTATATATGTATTTTAAATATCAATTTTCACACAGAATCAAAAATTACCCAATAGGGGGAGAATATACCTAATTGGGTTTTCTCGACCCCTAGGGGGAGCTGCTTAAGGTTGTGGCTGGAATTCACACAATGCTGATGGATTGCTTAGATATTCCCCAACCAACCTGGCCCCATAACATAGGAGGCCAGATGGTGGAGAAAACACTTCATATAGGATTTTATTTATTGAGTCTTGCCAGAGGCAAAGCCCTTTAAAAAGTGGGCATAAGAAATGGATTTGTTCAAGCCAGGATAGGTTGTTGCCTGTAATCTGAAGATCCATCTTTGTTCATATTGGAGCAAAGTTTTGTTCCAGTCGCCTCCACGATCCGGGGGGTGAACCCGATCGAGGAAAGTGAACTGTACCTTGGAGACATGATATGAATGCTGTACCACTACATGTCGTCCAATAGGGAGATAGCGATTTCCAATCTCCATACTGTATACATGTTTGGCTATTCTTCGCCAAAATTCTTGCTTCGAGCCTATATAATAGGCTCTGCAATCGCAAGTCATCTTGTAAACTACTCCATGCGTTTGGCAGTTCGCAAAGTGCTTTGCTTGAACAGTGCCCCCATTGGGGAGCCTCAATGTTTTGCCTTTCTTAATCAGATGGCAAGAAGAGCAGTGATCACATGGGTAGGTGCCCAAGGCAGGGCAATGTGATTTGGATGTATTTGAAAATTCACTATGCACTATCCTGTCTTTTATGGATGTTGCCCTTTTATATGTAATGGCTGGAGTAGGTGTCAACAATCTTTGTATTTGAGGATCATCGGTTAAAATAGACCAATGTTTACTTATTATGTTTCTAATCTGAGAATGTTGCTTAGATTATCTCATAATAATTCTGGTAGTCTCTAACTCTGATGTTTTTTTCTGAAAAAGAAGTTGTTGTCTAGTCTGTTTAAAAGCCTGATTATAGGCTCTCTTCAGACAAGAGCGACTATAGCCTCTCTTTAATAGTCTGCTTTGAAGAAGGGCCCCCTCATTCTTAAAGGCCAAATCATCAGGGCAATTTCGTTGTAGACGGAAATACTGCCCGTATGGTATGGACTTCTTGAGGCTAGAGGGGTGGAAACTGTCTGCGTGCAAAATTGTGTTGCCAGCGGTGTTCTTTCTATAGAGTTGCTTTCAAGTTTCCCTTCCTCAATTTTATTAATTTGTACATTTAGAAAAGTGACCATTCTCTGGTCAAAAGCAGAGGTGAATTTAAGATTCAGATCATTTTGATTTGGAGACTGCAAGAATGTACAAAGTTTGTCCATAGGCCCATCCCAGATGGCGAAGACGTCGTCGATGTACTAACAGGTGGCTCGTGTACTCGACGAGGTACTCGCCACCTAAGAGGGACTGCTCCCACTCCCCCCAGGTACATATTGGTGTAGGATGGGGCACAACATGTCCCCATCGCTACGCCCTGCACCTGGAGGTAGTGGGAGCCATCAAACATGAAAAAGTTATGCTGCAGGATGTATTCCAAATCGCCATCTGTGCCTGCATGGCCTCGGCCAGGCTCAGCGCTGAGTGAAGGCGTCTTTCTTTTGATGCGGAAGTGACGGCAGTGGCCGAGTGTCTCTTCCAGAATGCCGGGGAGCCTACATGAGGCTGCCACCGTGGCCAGCTGATAGCAATCAGCTGTTTCACGGCCAATAGATGCCACTTCACCTCCTTCAGGGCATATATATAGGAGGAATCGGTAAGGTAGGATGCATGGGCTTTTCCTCCAGGTTAACAACATTTAAAACTGCAGCAGGTGAGGGAACCTTCTTCTCCCCCCCACAATCTATTCGGTTTTTTTAAAAAATCCTAACATGGTTTATACTTATTCTCTGCTTTATTGAAGGAAATGGCTTTTCAATTTACCTCAGAGTAATTGGTCTGACTCCAGGCCTTTGGCTTGGGAACTTATCAATAGGTCTAACCTCTCTAGCCATCAGTAAGTACGCTTATTACCATTACTACCAATCTTTTTTTTTATAGGACTGTGGTTTCCCTTTTTTCCTTTTCCTTGCTTTGGTATGGGGCGTCACTTTGACCCTTACATAGCACCCCACTTTATGCAATACTTTTGCACATGGTCCTTCGGACCTCATTTACACCCTGCTGCTCCCTAGCTAGTCCACACCATTTCACATTTCCACTCAGCAATCATTTTTTTTTTCCAGCTGTTCACTTTCCTAGCCCACTCCTTCCCCTTCCTTCCACTTTTTCCCCCCTTCCCCTTCCTCCTTCCCCCCCCCCCCTTTCTCTCCATCTTCCCCCCTTTTCTTGTCCCCCCCCCCTTCCTGGATCCCCCCCTTCCCCTCTTCCACTCCCCCCCTTCTTTTCCTTCCAACTTGCCTCACTGCACTTCACCTGTGCTCTCTCTCTCTTCCCTTCTTCTTCCGGTTTCTCTTGTCCCTGTTCCTTCCCTTCCCCCTCCCCCCTTCACTCACTGGGTACCTCACCCTTTTGATCTTACTTAAAATCATGATTTTTTCCCCCCAGTCTATAGTTGTTGCAATAATACAAGTAGTTCCTAGATACCATGCTAGGAATTACATAAAATGATATATATAATCTTTATACAATATACATACTTTTTATTATGTCATCTCGGGAGATGCCCTATAACATCCTTTTCCCTCATCATTTGTTTTTTCAGTGCAGGCTATCCCCTGCCTTAATTCACATAAATATATTATCTATATTCTGCTATTTTAGGTAATATTTTCTGGCCATTGATCTTAGGCTCCTCTCTCAAGGAGGGGATTGAGTGTGACCTCTTGTAAGCCCCTGGTCGGCGGCTGGGCAATCCTGGTGGAGGACAGGTTTGGCTTATAGCAAGCATTAATGCCTTTCAAGTGAATACGTTTTTAATTGTGCTCTGGTCTGCGTGGTTTGGTATGTTGCAACCATATGTTACTAGCAAATGTAAGTTTTTTCAATCAAATGTACACTCTGTAACTACTATATGTATTGTATAACTATGACCTGAATTGTAATTGTCTCTTACAACTTCTTTAGAAAGGGACACTTCCCCCTGAGGAAGACCAAATACACATCTTCTGAATGGTCGAAATGCGCTGGGGATCAAGCACAGTTCCATGGCTCACTCCCGCATTTTGTTTTGGTACCATTGTGTATGCTTCTGTACATGTCCCATGCTAACATAACCAGAGCTCCTGTTTTTTAACATTGTATGATCAGCCGACAACAATAAACTTTGAAATTAATTTATAGTCTCTGCACTATCTTCATTTTGTCACCATTTTAAAATGTTCCTAAAATACTTGCTGCCATTAAACCCTCTTTTGAGGGACCTTTCCATTACATTGCCCATCTATGACCAACTTAATAACTAGAAGCGGACCCTATGGTTAACTGTTGAGATAAGATATCAGCTGCACTGGGAATAGATTATTTGCAACTTATTTATAGACTTGAGTCGCTCCTATTAGAAAGGTTCCATTGTACTGCACAGAGCGCGACTTGTCAGGGGACTAGGTCTCCTGACAAGTCGCCCCTGTGTAAATCAGGCCAAATTCTCATGTTTGCTAATTATAGAAAGTGTTGTTTCATTCAGTTTAATAAACATTTGACATTTTTTATATAGAAATCCCAACCTCCAACCCCCCCTAAAAAAACAACAAAACCAAATATAATTGGTCAGGCACAGTGGGATGAAGTGGACAGCCAGCAACCCGAACAGAACCATATACAGCAAGGTAAGACTTACAGTTGTGCTAAAAATAATAACAGTGTGTTTAAAAAACTGAGTAAAGCATTCCAGCCCTGGACGGTTGCACTGCATCCCATAATTCCTCAGCATTTTTTATGTCACCCCACAAGTTTTCTTTGGATCAAGGTCCGGGGATGGGGCTGGCCACTCCATAACGTTAATCTTTTTGGTCTAGAACCAAGATGCTGCTTGCTTACTGGTATGTTTAGGGTCCTTATCTTGTTGAAATGCCCATTTCAAGGGTATTTCCTCTTCGGCATAAGGCAACATGACCTCTTCAAGTATTTTGATGAAGTATTTTGATGTATTCAAACTGATCCATGATCTCTGGAATGTGATAAATAAACCCAAAACCATACTACAGTGCCTTGAAAAAGTATTCATTGACATTTTCCAAATTCTGTCATGTTACGACCAAAAACGTAAATGTATTTTATTGAGGTTTTATGTGATAGACCAACACAAAGGGGCATAATTGTGAAGTGGAAGGAAAATGATAAATGGTTTGTAACATTTTTTACAAATACATTTGTGAAAAGTGTGGCGTGCATTTGTATTCAGCCCCCTTTACTCCAATACCCCTAACTAAAATCTAGTGGGACCAATTGCTTTCAGAAGTTACCTAATTAGTAAATAGAGTCCAGGTGTGTGTAATTTATGGTTGAGTATATTTTTATTCAGAAAAAAAGTTTCATCCTTACAGACAATAAAGGAGCATATAAAACAATCAGAACAGTCCCTGTCAGTTATTATGCATCTCGGACATGACTACTGCTTCTGGTTACACATGTGTAATGAGTTTAAATTAGTATCCATCCTCAAAATCCCAGGCTTGCCTGGGACTCTAGAACAAAGTGAAGAGACAGGGCTCAGCAAAATCAGATGGGGAGAAACCTCTGGCACGTCACATATTGTTAACAGGCCATGAGGGGCCCTCCTCCTCGCGGGCCAGAAGTCTGAGACCCGACAAGGGAGAAGAGGGCACCCCATAGGAAAAGAAGTTTCTCCCCAATATCTGTATAAGATATAGGCATTTGAGATTTATATTGTGCACATAAAAATAAACTGAAGAGAAGAGAAAAAAATAACAGGAAAGAAAACAAGAACAGTGGAAAAGGAAAAAGGTGAAGAAGAGCTAATAAAGAAAGGAGGAGGAAAAAAAGAGAGAGGGAAAGAGAGGAGGACAGAAAGACGGGGCGACAAACTCCTCCATCCGCGTTATAACCCGGTGGGAGGAAAGAGATAATACTTCAAAAAGTATATGAGGGGGAATAGAATCATCATGCCACTGAAGGGGAAGGTTGCGATGCCAGCTGAGATTTGAGTTTATCGGAAGTGGAGTAATGGATCCAAATCATCCATAATACTTTGAATTTATCCCAGGTTTCTTGTTCTTGGGCCTCCAACTCCTCCATGAGCATGATATCATTAATTTCACTTACCCATTTAGTGAAGGGGGTGGAGACTTTCCAGAATCTGGAGATAAGCTGTCTACCTGCCGTAAGAAAGAACCGCAGGAGGCTGGATTTTTGTGATTTCACCGAACCTGGTAAGATAGAGAGTAGGGCAATGGAGGGACTGGGGGATATGGGGTCATCATATATTTCTGTATATGCCTGGAATATTTGAGTCCAGAAAGGCTTGATGAGAGGACAGTCCCACCAAATATGTGCAAAGGATCCCTTCTGTAGATGACATCTCCAAAAAACGTCTGGGCTGGATGGAAAAAAACTGTGTATAATTGTAGGAAAAAAAAGGAAGAAATTACCGCGCTCACTTGGTTAGGCACAGAGCAGTCGCCAGCACAACACTTATGACAAACAGCGTAATCAGTTGAACAACAATAGTGCTGCGCTATTCATATATTAAGCAAAAAACAAACTAAGAGTTCAGAATACTTAGTAGTGGTTAGGGTTGGTGAACTCAGTATAAGCCTAAAATGCCAATAGGCAAAAATTGGCTACACACATCAAGGTCAACCCAAACCCCATAGATGGCAGTAAGTAATGAATATTATATCCTGGGTTCCGATCTACACAGTTTACATAAATGAAAAAAACAGGAGAAACATAGATAAAAAGTCCCACATAGTGACCCAAATAGTAGGTGCAAATATTAGACCTTCACAGGAGTGCCAGTAACTGCAAGCAGGTGAGTCAGCATTATCCACCACCAAGCAAAGAAAACACTTACCGGAAACCGGCAGCAACCAGCCTAAGGCTAACTCTCAGAGGGAAAGCCAATTCAGCACACTGGAATGGGGGTTCCATCTTAAGGCTTTATGCTACCAGACCCAATAAGGGTTGTCAGCACCACGGGTCCGGTCTTCAGGTCACCACAAATAGAGGTGTCAAGGTGACTCATCTATCCATGTAAAAAAACAAAGTCTCGCCATAGCATAAGATCCTTATTGAGAGTTATTTAAAACGGTATAAAAACGTACATAAATGTAGTCAACATGATCTCATCATCCACAAGGTCTATAGCATTTGTTCAGGGGGACCACAAAACCCAATGCGTTTCGTTGCCAATAGGACGTCTTTTTTACATGGATGGATGAGTCATATGGACATGGATGAGTATCTCTGGCAATTAGGGTACATTCGGAAAAAAGCCTCAGGAGATCCCTTCGGGCATTAGAGAGGTCAATTAGGGTGGCGCTGTCCAGCGTACGTTTGTGGGAGGCCTCTAGTAAGGATATTTTAGAAAGGAGTGATATTTCCCCAGATCGTGCCTTTTTAAGGCGCGCTCCGTGCTGTATAAAGATACCTCTCAGCACACATTTTAGGTGACGTGTCATCCCTTACGTGATCTGTGGCAAAGTCCCTAATTGCCTGTGAGATTGCTTGAGTGCAGGCAGAATCCCTCAGTAAATTGTCGTTCAGTCTCCAAGCAAACCCCCGTCTACAGGGCGGTGGGGCACCCAAGGAGAGGTGAACCAGAGCGTAATCAGACCAAAGCGTCATGCGTATCGTGGCAACAGGTTTAGAGTCTAAAAGGGTTTCGAATATCAAAATATAATCTATCCTACTATATGAGGAGTGTGCCAAGGAGTAGTATGAGAAGTTCCTGCCTGAAGGGTTCAAAACTCGCCATACATTCACCAAGGAAAGGTCTGCCAACATTGTACGGATTTTAGTCATGTAAGCTGGAGACAGAGAAGACTTACCGGACAATGTGTCCAAACGAGGGATCAAGGCACAGTTCAGATCACCACCCATAATTACGTTCATGGCACAGAATTTACAAAGTTTGGATGTCACCGAGAGAAGGACTCCAGTTGATCCTGGTTGGAAAATAAACGTTAATAATCGTGTTTATGGTCTGAGAGTACCTTATTTTCAAAAAGATGAATCTGCCCAGAGGGTCAATCAGAGTCTAGAGTTTCAGGAGAGAAAGAAGCGTGAAAGGCTATGGACTTCCCCTTAGAGCTGGCAGAGGGATTGGTACTGTGAAACCAGGTTGGTTAGTGTCGGTGTGGGAATTTTGGTATGGTATCAGCCCTGAAGTGTGTTTCCTGCAGCAGGAGAACTTGTGTACGCAGTTTGTGGAAGTGATACATGATCTGCCTCCTTTTTTCAGGAGTGTTAAATCCCCTACAATTTAGGGAGGAAATGTTTATAAAGTGGTTATGATTCATTCCCAAGGTTGTAAGTGGAAAAAGCGAAAATGTGCAGAGGAGAAGCTTGCCGCGCCCGAAAGAGGGGAGGGTAAACTGAGGAAAAGAGAGGTGATTAAAGAGAAGTAGAAGATGTACAGCAGGATAGATAGGGGATGATAGATGAGAAAATGTGAGTGTGTGCTCCCAGGTGATAAACATATGAATGAGTCAGTGAAAATCGCCATGTGTATCCACCAGGTGGCGATCAAGATTGTGATGGGATAATAATATTTAGACAACTCACAAGCACAATAGTACCTGTACTGTGCAATGTAGGGGGACCCCTAGTGGGTTATAGGGGGAGAGAAGAGGAGAGAGAATAGAAAAACAACATGAAAGACCTTAAGGGTCTACTACGAAATATAACTAAGCATAATTCAAGAAGGACCACCGTGGGAGCCAGAAACCCTAAAGTGGGGTACATGACTGACACATAGGGGGTCATTCACTATAGCGCTGCCGCAAAATAGCGGCAAAATTACCGCAAAATAGCGGCAAAATTACCGCGATTCATGGTAAATAGCGCTAAAACGGTATTCACAATAGCGCTGGCTGTAAATAACGGCCAAAATGGAATTCATATTGCTCCCAGGTCACAGATAACGGCCAACTCCTTACTCCAGTCCAGACCTGGAGTTGTGCAAATAGAAAAAATGTTTGGAGCATGATCTGATCCCCTGAATTGTATTAAAATATGCGGTATATTGTTTAAAGATAATCTGCTTTTAAACTGTGTGAAAAAGTGATTTCTACACTGAAATATCTTAAAAAGTCTGAGAAGAGATAAATTCCCTGTATCCTTACTCCTAGGCACAGAGCACAGCTGAGCACAACTGAGCATGCTCAGACACAAAACAACTCTCAAAATAACTCTCATGGAGTAATTCCTTGAGTAGTTAGTAAATACCAAAATGAGAATTATTTTACACACATTTTTTGGGAGTGAAGATGAGTTATTTTGCCAAGTGCAAGTTTCTGCCATTCATTCTAATGGTACAATTGTTACTTTATCAAATAAATCCATTTCATGTTGAAAATAAATGTATATTTCTCTCAAAGAAATTGTCCTGGCAACAATGTTGCAAATTTGATAATCTATTTTGTTTTTAGGAATGCTACAATGTGAAATCTCCATGTTTTGTAAATATTTTTTTTTTTACATGCTGCTGTCCATGTCACAAAAATATTTAGCCAAGCTCACATAGGTGTCTTCACAAACCACAAACAATACCATTACTTATGGAAATTTAAAATTAGTGCCATTTTTTTATTTTTTATTCTGATCCTAATTTGAGCCCCAAAAATGTAATATGTGTACCAACATCAGAAATAAAAATGTCATTACCAAAAATCTGAGGATAACTTTAATATAATTAATTTTTTTATTATATAATAATTAATATATTCTATGCTCACGCAGCAAGAACCATCAGAAATCACAGATTACATTTAGAAGATTAATCCTGACTAATGTAAGTCCTATATATTCCTAGACATGCAGTATCTGTGTATTTATGTGTAGGAGGACTTGACATGTGTAAGCCCTGCGGTTTAAAAGGTAGCAGTTCTGTCTACCATTAGAGACGTCCTGAGTTTGATTCCCAAGCATGCCACTTCCTGTAGAGATGTTGTTTGTCCTCTCTATGTTAAACATTGCTCAGGGCCTTACCTAAATTATGTCTAAATGTAGTATTTATGTGTAGGAGGGTTCCACCACCATTGCAAATTTTGGCAGATATACTAGTTATACTAGCTAGGCAATGGGGATGCCTGCCTTTACATGCACATGAACTTTAATGGCATCCCAGTCTTAGACCGTAGGGTTCAATATTGAGTTGGCCGTCCCTTTGCCGCTATAATAGCTTCAACTCTTCTGGGATCTTTATCTATATTGCAGGGAACCAGCAATAAAGTCCAGCCGCGACCGATTTTAAATGACAATTTTTCCTTTACAAATGTCATTTTGAGGTGGCACTGTTCTAAACATCCCAGAGATTCATACTAAGGGGACCCCCCCCAAGCACAATATTTAAGCACTTGTCGCCCACCCGCCGCAGCGTGACGGCGGCAAAGTGGTTTGTTATCGCAAACTGCCCTCACATGACGGCAGCTGTGATAACTAGCATTGTGAGCGCACGTGTGCCGCTGGAGGCACGCTCTCGTGCTCACTGTGTTCTGGGGGGGGGTCAGGGAGCGGGTAGGGCAGACTCGATCGCTGCCAGCTACCCGCGATGGCCCCTCTGCAGTGAGAGAACGGAGGTCCGTGTATGTAAACACGGATCTCCGTTCTGTTAGAGGGGGACGGACAGTGATTACAGGCTTCCTGTATATGGAAGCCGTGATCACTTCCCTCCCCCTGGCAGCCCAGCCCCCATACAGTTAGAACTCCCCATAGGGAACACAGTTAACCCTCTCCAGGTTAACCCCTTGACTGCCAATGGAATTTCTACAGTAAGCAGTGCATTTTTAGACCACTGATCGCTGTATAAATGCCAATGGTCCAAAAAGTGTCTAAATGGTCCGAAAAATCGCAGATCGCCGCCATTACTAGTAAAAAATGTAAAAAAATACAACTCCAGAAATTAATTTGCATCATCCCTAAACGCAGCAACTTTTGTGCAAACAAAACAATAAACGCTGATTGCAGATAGGAGGAAGAATATAAATTGGCCAAAAACAAGTAAATAAAATGATTTTTATTTTTTTACAATTGGATTTGTATGTTAGCAAAAACTAAGAAAAACTGGTTATTTTGAAAAATTGTCGCTCTTTTTTTAATTTAGAGCTGCGATCACAAATGACAGAGGAGATCAAATATCACCAAAAGAAAGCTCTATTTGTGGGTAAAAAAGGACGCAAATTTTGTCTGGGTACAAAGTCGCACGACTGCGCAATTGTCAGTTAAAGCAACGCAGTGCCAAATCGCAAAAAGTGCTCAGGTCCTAAAGCGTGAATTCCTTCCGGGGCTGAAGTGGTTAAAGGAATTTTTTTTTCACTTTAACCATTATTAAAACCACTGCTCCTGAAAAAAAAAATTAGAAACTTTTTTCTTTTTTTTTTTCTACTCAGACATGTCCCCTGGGGTTAAGGCTGTTAAAATTTGAGAGAGGGGTGGTAATGTTTTTTTTTTGTTTTTTTTTTTATGGCAGTGAACTTGCATACAAGCATTAAATGGAGGAATTCTGAAACCACAAGTTCAATTCCAGCTGACATCAAGTAGTTAGAACATGTGATCTGAGAGGCATCTTCACAGGCAAATAGAGGCTGCATGTGTGTATATTTACTCCCGACTGTGAGAGTTGAAGTTGTAATTGCCTTTAATTGGGGGTTATTTTAAGGCACTGCTGGAGTAGATTTGGGAGGTATAGTAAATCAGGGCCATAGGGTGGTCCGCACGGATCAACAAACAATAATTGAGGACTTATAAACATCATAACTTAACGGCTTGGCCCCAGGACCCCAAACAGTCTACAGATATCTAATCTTCAGGTGCAAGCTATGGCAAGGCCGTGGGCCAGGTTCAGCACAGCTCTCCGGCCTATAAGGAGAGAAATAATGTCAGTACCAGTAGAACTGAAAACAGTGGAAACTCAGCATATGGGGCAACCAAATTACTTGTGGCCCATGCAGGTTATAATTGTGTAGGTTGAAACAAGAACATGGGGTACACAGCACCAGGGGGGTGCAGTCACTCATGAACGAGCCAACAAAGGCAACTTGGATAGCTGAGATAACTGAAAGCTGAGAAACAGGTTTCAAAAATAACAATTTGTACATTCAGGTACAATGTGTTTTGTAAAAAAGCCAGCAAGGGAGTCCGGCAGGGTTCATCCTTACGAGGGATTACAAATTTTGGATCTGGACCTTTTCTTCTTCCCTTTTGATTGTGACTGCCATCCGTTGTTGATAGGGAGACCAGCATTAGGTATAGGCAAAGGCCAATCTGGGATATGGATTTGGGGTAAATCAAAAGTTCCCAGGAAGTTAGGGAGGTCTCCAAGGGTACGGAAAACCGCAGTTTTACCTTCATGGGTTACAGACAGTTGAAAGGGAAATGCCCAGCGGTATTTAACCACTTAAGGACCGGAAGGATTTCCAGCTTTAGGACCAGAGCCCTTTTTGCGATACGGCGCTGCGTCGATTTAACTGACAATTGCGCGGTCGTGCGATGTTGTACCCAAACGAAATTTGTGTCCTTTTTTTCCCACAAACAGAGCTTTCTTTTGGTGGTATTTGATCACCGATGCGTCATTTCTGATCGCCGCTATAAACAAAAGAAGAGCGACAATTTTGCAAAAAAAAAAACAAATTTCTTACTTTTTGCTAAAATACAAATCCAAAAAAAAATATAAAAAACATTTTTTTTCACCGTTTTTGGCCGATTTATATTCTTCATCATATTTGCGATAAAAAAAAATCGCAATCGGCGTTTATTGATTGGTTTGCGCAAAAGTGGTAGCGTTTACGGATGATGAGAATTCATTTTTGGGGTTTTTATTTTTATTTTTTTTTTTACTAATAATGGCGGCGATCTGCGATTTTTAGCGGTACTGCGATATTGGGGCGGACATGTCGGAACATTTTGACACTTTTTTGGGACCATTGGCATTTATACAGCGATCAGTGCTATAAAAGGGGGGCGCTCTAAGGGTTAACTATGTTCCCTGGGCGTGTTCTAACTGTAGGGGGACTGCACTATCTGGGGAAGGGAAGTGGTCACAGCCTTCACGTACAGGAAGGTTGTGATCACAGCCCTTCCCCCTCACACAGAGCGGAGGTCCGTGTTTACTTACACGGACCTCCGCTCCTTCACTCCGGGGGGGGCATCGCGGGTGGCCGGCGGCAATCGAAGCCGCCGCACCCGCTCCCTGGCCCTCCCCGGACACAGCGGGCACGCCTCCGGCGGCGCGCGCGCGCTCACTGTGCACGATCTGGCGGCCGCCGTCATATGACGGCGTTTCGCCTTACAGAGCCACTTTGCCGCCGTCAGATGCCGATCGGCGGTCGGCAAGTGGTTAACCTGCTTGTCGGCCAAGACCTTTGTAAGAGGTTTTAACTAGCGCCTCATGTCCAAAGTTACCTTGGATAGATGGGGGAGAAGAAAATTTTGAGAATCATTGAACTGAATGATGTCTTGCTTGCGTACAGCTTGCATGATGTCTGTTTTGATGGCAAAGAAATGCACCCTGCAGATGACATTGCGAGGGTATGCTGGGTTCGGGCCCAGAACCCTATGCACCCTGTCCAGTTCCAATGGGTGATCTTTAGGTTTTTGCAGCAATTCATTAAAAATGGCTTTTACCGCTGAGGAGAGGTCCACTGGTGGCACTGTCTCCGGGAGGCCCCTTATGCGAATATTGTTCCTTGATGTAGCATAAGGTGCTGAATTTGGGCAGTGTGTTCATGTAGAACCGCCTCATGGTTATTAATGGCTGCGACCGTGTCATCCATGCGTCCTCATCCATGTACGCTCAATATCCTCCATCCGCCCTGTGACATCCCTACGAAGTTCAGAGATCTCCTGTTTATAGGAAAGCTCCAGTCTCTGGACACAGGCCTCAAAGTCATGGCGCGTGGGGAGGGCCTTAATGTATGCCTCCATGTCCCAGGTGGAGCCGGAGCGTTGAGAGTCCAGGGAGTGACAGCCGGACCTAAGGGAGTCATGCTCAGAGTCAGGCGGTGAGCGGGCCCGCTGCCTGGTCCTCATCTGTGACGAGGAGAGCGGGGGACTCGCGTGTTGTGAGGATGAATGGCGTGTGCCCAAGCGGGCCGGCGCCATCTTGGACGGAGAGGAGCCACTCTGTGTCTGTCCCGAACGGGCGAAAAATTTGCCAATTTCCCCAGTGGTTTGCTGCCTAGGGGTCTTGTGGGTGTCAGAGTGTTCGGCCGGAGTGTTGGCTGGACCGTGCAGGAGCCGGTGAGAGCTGCATCTTTTCACTCCATGCACCAGGCAACGCCCTCCACCTGTGTGTAATTTAATCTCAGTATAAATATAGCTGTTCTGTGAGAACCTTAGTGAACAAACAGCATCATGAAGGCCAAGGAACGCACCAGACAGGTCAGGGATAAAGTTGTGGAGAAGTTTAAATCAGCGTTAGGTTATAAAAAAATATCCCAAGCTTTGAACATCTCACAGAGCACTGTTCAATCCATCATCCGAAAATGGAAAGAGTATGGCACAACTGCAAACCTACCAAGATATGGCCGTCCACCTAAACTGACAGGCCGGGCAAGGAGAGCATTAAAGTGATTGTAAAGGCTCGCTTTTTGTTTTTTTAAAATAACAAACATGTTATACTTACCTCCTCTGTGCAGTTGGTTTTGCACGTAGCTGCCCGGATCTTCCTCTTCTCTGGTCCCTCTTTGTGGCTTCTGGCCCCTACTCCCATAGGTGTGCGCAGCCTATTGCATTAGGGTGTGCACCCCAAACAGAACCTCAAACACACATGTATGTGTGTGTGTGTGTATATATATATATATATATATATATATATATATATATATATATAAATATAAATAACACACAACACACAGGGCTCTGTGCACATAGGAACAGCGATCTGGCTCTTCTCCCTGAAAATTGGGGAGAAAAAATAGACAGATTAGTACGTAAAAGCAGCACACATTACACATTGTTAGGCAAACAGTTAACCCCTTTCCAGCCAGTGTCATTAGTATGATGTACAGTATTATCACCGTTCACAGTATTAGTGTCACTACTGGCGTCAGTGTCAGTTGGCGACCCTCCCAGCCCGTGTCAGCACCAGAGTACCCCCCACCCTATTACAGTCCCACTATAAGTTGCTGATCACCGCCATTACCAGTATAGTGTAATAGCTGCGTAAATTCCAGCATATATACCATAGATTGTAGACGCATCAACTTTCACACAAACCAATTAAAATATACTTATCAGGATTTTTTTTTTACAAAAGATATGTAGCAAAATACAGTTTGGTCTAAATTCAAGAAGAAATTTATGGGGTTTTCGTTCAAAATTTTTGGTCTTTTTTCATATTTTATCAAATATTTTATATCATATTTATTTTATAAAAAATAAAAAACCCATATTGAACACCACCAAAAGAAAGTTTTATTTGTGTGGTAAAAGTTATATACAAAAGTCCTGGCAGAGCCCCTCCTTACACCAAAAGCCCTGGCAGAGCCCATACTTACACCAGAAGCCTTGGCAGAGCCCCTCATCACACCAAAAGCCCTGGCAGTTTCCCTCGTTACACCAAAAGCCCTGGCAGAGCCCCTCCTTACACTAGGAGCCCTGGCAAAGCCCCTCCTTTCACCTAAATCCCTGGCAGAGCCCCTCATTACACCGGGAGCCCTGGCAAAGCCACTCCTTTCACCTAAATCCCTAGCAGAGCCCCTCATTACACCAAAAGCCTTGCCAGAGCACCTCCTTACACCAGAAGCCCTAGCAGAATCCCTCCTTATACCAAAAACCCTGACAGAATCCCTAATTACACCAAAAGCCCTGGCAGAGATCCTCCTTACACCAAAAGCCCTGGCAGAGCCCTGCCTTACACCAAAAGCCTTGGCAGAGCCCCTCCTTACACCAGGAGCCCTGGAAGATCCCCTCCTTAAACCAAAAGCCCTGGTAGAGCCACTCCTAACACCAGAAGCCATGGCAGAGCCCCTCCTTACACCAGAAGCCCCGACAGAGCCCCTCATTACACCAAAAGTCCTGGCAGATTCCCTCCTTACACCAAAAGCCCTGGCAGAGCCCCTCCTTATACCGGAAGCCCTGGCAAAGCCCCTCCTTTCACCAAAATCCCTGGCAGAGCCCCTCATTAATCCAGAAGCCCTGGCAGAGTCCCTCATTACACCAAAAGCCTTGGCAGAGCCACTCATTACACCAAAAGCCCTGCCAGAGCGCCTCCATACACCAGAAGCCCTAGCAGAGTCCCTCCCTATACCAAAATCCCTGGCAGAATCCCTCATTACACCAAAAGCCCTGGCAGAGATCCTCCTTACACCAAAAGCCCTGGAAGAGCCCCGCCTTACACCAAAAGCCCTGACAGAGCCCCTCCTTACACCAGGAGCCCTGGATAAGCCCCTCCTCACACCAAAAGCCCTGGCAGAGGCCCTCACTACATCAAAAGCCCTGGCAGGGTCCCTCATTACACCACAAGCCCTGGAAGAGTCCCTCCTTACACCAAAAGCCCTGGCAGAGTCCCTCCTTACACCAAAAGCCCTGGCAGAGTCCCTCCTTACACCAAAAGCCCTGGCAGAGTCCCTCATTACACCAAAAGCACTGACAAAACCCCTCCTTACACCAGAAGACCTGGCAGGGTCCCTCCTTACACCAGAAGACCTGGCAGGGTCCCTCATTACTTCAAAAGCCATGGAAGAGTCCCTCCTTACACCAAAAGCCCTGGCAGAATCCCTCATTACACCAAAAGCTCTAGCAGAGACCTTCCTTACACCAAAAGCTCTGGCAGAGCCCCTCTTTACACCAGAAACCCTGGCAGAGTCCCTCTTTACACCAAATGCCCTGACAGAGCACCTCCTTACACCAAAAGCCCTTGCAGAGTCCCTTGTTACACCAAAAGCTCTGGCAGAGCCCCTCCTTACACCAAAAGCTCTGGCAGACCCCCCCTTACACAAGACACCCTGGCAGAGCCCCTCATCACACCTGAAGCCCAAGCAGACCCCCCGGATTCCACCAGAAGCCCTGGCAGAGTCCCTCTTTACACCAAAAGCCCTGGCAGAGTCCCTCCTTACACCAAAAGCCCTGGCAGAGTCCCTCCTTACAACAAAAGCCCAGTCAGAGTCCCTCCTTACACCAGGAGTCCTGGCATAGTCCCTCCTTACACCAAAAGCCCTGGCAGACTCCCTCCTTACACCTAAAGCCCTGGCAGAGTCACTCCTTACACCAGAAGCCCTGGCAGAGTCCCTCATTACACCAGAAGCCCTGACAGAGCCCCTCCTTACACCAAAAGCCATGACAGAGCCCCTCCTTTCACCAATAGCTCTGGCAGAGTCCCTCCTTACACCAAAAGCCCTGGTAGAGTTCCTCCTTACACCAAAAGGCCTGGAAGAGTCCCTCCTTAGACCAAAAGCCCTGGCAGAGCCCCTCCTTATACCAGAAGCCCTGGCAGAGTCCCTCACTACACCAAAAGCCTTGGCAGAATCCCTAATTACACCAGAAGCCCTGGCAGAGCACCTTCTTACAGTAGAAGCCCTGGCAGAGTCCCTCCTTACACCAAAAGCCCTGGCAGAGTCCCTCCTTACACCAAAAGCCCTAGCAGAGTCCCTCCTTATATCAAAAGCCCCGTCAGAGTCCCTCCTTACACCAGGAGTCCTGGCATAGTCCCTCCTTACACCAAAAGCCCTGGCAGACTCCCTCCTTACACCTAAAGCCCTGGCAGAGTCCCTTCTTACACCAAAAGCCCTGGCAGAGTCACTCCTTACACCAGAAGCCTTGGCAGAGTCCCTCATTACACCAGAAGCCCTGACAGAGCCCCTCCTTACACCAAAAGCCATGACAGAGCCCCTCCTTACACCAATAGCTCTGGCAGAGTCCCTCCTTACACCAAAAGCCCTGGTAGAGTCCCTCCTTACACCAAAAGGCCTGGAAGAGTCCCTCCTTAGACCAAAAGCCCTGGCAGAGCCCCTCCTTATACCAGAAGCCCTGGCAGAGTCCCTCACTACACCAAAAGCCTTGGCAGAATCCCTAATTACACCAGAAGCCCTGGCAGAGCACCTTCTTACAGTAGAAGCCCTGGCAGAGTCCCTCCTTACACCAAAAGCCCTGGCAGAGTCCCTCCTTACACCAAAAGCCCTGGCAGAGCCCCTCCTTACACCCTGTCTCTTATACACATCTCCCTCCTTTCACCAATAGCTCTGGCAGAGTCCCTCCTTACACCAAAAGCCCTGGT
>BLSH010090524.1:594345-605009 GCA_018402905.1 Glandirana rugosa
GAAACGGTCCCGTAAACCACATTCCTTTCTGAGTAGGTTCCAAAAACCACATTCTAAACCGAGACGGTCCCGAAAACCAGATTCCTCCCTGAGACGGTCCCGAAAACCACATTCCTTCCTGAGACGGAGAAGTCATAGCACAGTCCCTCCTTACACCAAAAGTCCTTGCAGAGTATCTCCTTACACCAAAAGCCCTGGCAGAGTCCTTCCTTACACCAAAAGCCCTGGCAGAGTCCCTCCTTAGACCAAAAGCCCTGGCAGAGCCAAATCTTACACCAAAAACCTTGGATGAGTCTTTCCTTACACCAAATGCCCTGGCAAAGTCCCTCCATATACCAAAAGCCCTTGCAAAGTCCCTCCTTAAACCAGAAGCCTTGGCAGAGTCCCTCCTTACACTAAAAGCCCTGGCAGACTCCCTCCTTAAACCTAAAGCCCTGGAAGAACCCCTTCCTACCTCAGAAGACCCCGCAGAGTCCCTTCTTACACCAGAAGCCCTGGCAGAGCCCCTCCTTACATCAAAAGCCCTGGCCGAGCCACTCCTTACACCATTAGCTCTGGCAGAGTCCCTCCTTACACCAAAAGCCCTGGCAGAGTTCCTCCTTACACCAAAAGCCCTGGCAGAGTCCCTCCTTACACTGAAAGCTCTGGCAGAGCCCCTCCTTACACCAAAAGCCCTTACAGAGCCCCCCTTTACACCAAAAGCCCTGGCAGAGCCCCTCCTTACACCAGGAGCCCTGGCAGAGCCCCTCCTTACACCAGGAGCCCTGGCAGAGCCCCTCCTTACACCAGGAGCCCTGGCAGAGCCTCTCCTTACACCAGGAGCCCTGGCAGAGCCACTCCTTACACCAGGAGCCCTGGCAGAGCCACTCCTTACACCAAAAGGCCTGGCAGAGCCCCTCATTACACCAAAAGCCCTGGCAGAGCCCCCCATCCTTACACCAGAAGACCTGGCAGAGCCCCTCCTTACACCAAAAGCCCTGGCAGAGTCCTTCCTTACACCAAAAACCCTGGCAGATTCCCTCCTTAGACCAAAAGCCCTGGCAGAGCCCAATCTTACACCAAAAACCTTGGATGAGTCTCTCCTTACACCAAAAGCCCTTGCAAAGTCCCTCCTTAAACCAGAAGCCTTGGCAGAGTCCCTCCTTACACCAAAAGCCCTGTCAGAGCCCCTCCTTACACCAAAAACCCTGGCAGACTCCCTCCTTACACCTAAAGCCCTGGCAGAGTCCCTCACTACGCCAAAAGCCCTGACAGAATCCAAAATTACACTAGAAACCTTGACAGAGCCCCTTCTTACATCAGAAGCCCTGGCAGAGTCCCTCATTACACCAAAAGCTGTAGCAGAGATCCTCCTTACACCAAAAGCCCTGGCAGAGCCCCACCTAACACCAAAAGCCCTGGCAGAGTCCCTCCTTACACCAAAAACCCTGGCAGATTCCCTCCTTACACCCAAAGCCCTGGCAGAGCCCAACCTTACACCAAAAACCTTGGATGGGTCTCTCCTTACACCAAATGCCCTGGCAAAATCCCTCCATATACCAAAAGCCCTTGCAAAGTCCCTCCTTACACCAAAAGCCCTGGCAGAGCCCCTCCTTAAACCAGAAGCCTTGGCAGAGTCCCTGCTTACACCAAAAGCCCTGTCAGAGCCCCTCCTTTCACCAAAAGCCCTGGCAGAGTCCCTCCTTTTACCAGAAGCCCTGACAGAATCCTTCCTTTTACCAGATACCCTGGCGGAGTCCCTCCTTACACTAAAAGTCCTAGCAGAGTCCTTACTTACACCAGAAGCCCGGGCAGAGTCCCTCCTTACATCAAGAGCCCTAGCAGAATCCCTCCTTACACCAAAAGCCCTCCCTCCTTACACCAAAAACCCTGGCAGAATCCCTCATTACACCAAAGCCCTGGCAGTGCCCTGCCTTACACCAGTTGCCCTGGAAGAGCCCCTCCTTACACCAAAAGCCCTGGCAGAGCCACTCCTAACACCAGGAGCCCTGGCAGAGCCCCTCCTTACACTGGGAGCCCTGGCAAAGCCCCTCCTTTCACCAAAGTCCCTGGCAAAGCCCCTCATTACACCAAAAGCCTTGGAAGAGCCATTCATTACACCAAAAGGCCTGGCAGAGATCCTCCTTACACCAAAAGCCCTGGCAGAGCCCCACCTAACACCAAAAGCCCTGGCAGAGCCCCTCCATACACCAGGAGCCCTGGAAGAGCCCCTCCTCACACTAAAAGCCGTGGCAGAGCTACTCCTAACACCAGAAGCACTGGTAGAGGCCCTCCTTACACAAAAAGCCCTGGCAGAGTCCGTCCTTACACCAAAAGCCCTGGCAGAGTCCCTCCTTATACCAAAAGCCCTGGCAGAGTCCCTCATTACACTCAAAGCCCTTGCAGAGTTCCTTCTTACACCAGAAGCCCTGGCAGAGTCCCTCCTTACACCAAAAGCCCTGGCAGAGTCTCTACGTACACCAAAAGCCCTGGTAGAGTCCCTCATTACACCAAAAGCCCTGGCAGAGTCCTTCATTACACCAAAAGCCTTGGCAGAGTCCCTCCTCACACCAAAAGCCCTGGAAGGGGGGGCGTGGCCTGACCATCATGGAGTACGGACGCTGAGTCATTGAGCTCTGTCCGTCCCGGGCTAGAATATCAGTGGGAATCCCCGCACAGCTCCGGTATCGGCGCCTCCAGATGCCTTCCCCACGCCGCACAGTATCACAACCGCCCAGAGAGCCGCAAAGCGGACGGAGGGCTCCGCTCCTTCTTCACCCCATAGACGCCGAGCACGAGGGCCGTGACCAAGATGGCGGCTGATAACGCCGCAACCGCTCGGTTGTCTCCTTCTCCCTGGCCCTTGGCTGGTGACTCCCCGGGACCCTCTGCTACACCACAGGTGAGAAGCATCAGCCCGACCGCTTCCTCACTCTCTATGGGCCAGGCCTCACATATCTCAGAGCTAGAGGGGCTGGACAAGGACTGGGACTTTAGGGCTCATATCAAAGCTCTTCCTACCAAGGCCGACATCCAACAGCTTATTGTGGCTGTGGAGCTCTCCTGCAAGCAAGCAGTTGATGGGCTTAGAGAGGAGATGGTGGCCCTGGGACACAGGGTGGAGGCCCTTGAGACCGGCCAAGAAGCAATCCTGCACTCTCTTTCGTCCGTTAAGGATTCCTCATACCAACATAGTGAGGCCATCAATCAATTACTGGATCAGCTGAACGACCAAGAGAATCGAAGCAGGCGTCAGAACATTCGCGGCCTGCCAGAGGCTACGCGTGCTAACGACTTGCTCCCCTCTGTGGTCGGTCTCTTCCGCCAAATCCTGGGAACTAACGCCCCAGCTGACATTGAGATCGAGAGAGTCCACCGCGCTCTCCTGCCTGCCCCTCAGGACACCGACAAACCGAGGGATGTCATATGTAAGCTCCTTAGATATCCCTTAAAAGAATCCATAATGAGGGCCGCATGGAGTACTCCAACGATCGACTTCGGTGGCGCTTCCATTGCATTGTATCCGGACTTATCCAGGCATACCCTGATGCAACGCAGAGCGGTGAGACCGGTGCTTGAAGCCCTCCGCTCGGCTGGAGTAACCTATCGGTGGGGGTTCCCGTTTCGACTGACGGCGACACGGAACGGGAAGACAGCAGCTCTTCACACCAGGGACGACCTCCCGGCCTTCCTGGACACCCTGGATCTTCCAGCTACAGACTTCACGGACTGGAGGCTGCTCCCCCCTATCCCCCTCCCACAGTGCCCTGATAGCTGGCGCCCGGCTGTGGCTTCCTCCCGCCGGAGGAACCGGCGCCGTAGGCGCAGCCTCAGCGGAGAAGCCTCCTAGTTTTCCTGTTAGAGTTGGGCCCGCTTTCTTTCTGACCTTTAAGTTAGTCCCGGTTCCCTCTACCTGATGCGACTCTGACTCTTCGCCTGGATGTCCCGGTTCCTTAGCAAGCGAAATTTAGTACCCCTAGTGGGATCGCCGCGGACTGGACGGTAGGCTTGCTTTCTTGTTTTTTGTTCCTGTGACTTTTGCCGAGGCCCAACCAGGGGGAACTATGCCCCTTTCTCTGACCCCGAAGGTACTGAACTGGATGCCTCTTACTTGAACTCGTACTGTTGCAAGTTTAATGTTTATACTTTACTGTCTTGCTTGGGCAGTACTGACGGAGCTCCCCATGTGGACAGTCACTAACCCCCAAGTAGGTGAATCCCCCGTAATGGGGTGTAGTAAACTGCGGATTTGCAGTTTGGTTGGGGCTTGCCCCTGTGAGGATTTGCCTCCCTCCACGGGCAATCACCCTTCCGTTAGGTTGGCATCACTTCTAGAGATGCTACTGGACACTTATGTTAGCTCTTGTTTTATATTTTGTGTTTTATATTTTGTTATTTAGTATTTGTTTTCACACCAGGAGGGCGCGCATGCTTCTGTGTGGTGCTCACTCCCCGCCCCTGATAGCGGGGAGGGGGATGGACACCCGGAGGGACATGCCGATCCTAACTCATTGGGGTGGGAGGGCCCGCAGAACGGGGTATGTATCTTGTTTATTGGTGTTGAGTATGGATTCCCATTGCTTAAATGGCTAATACTTTAAAGTTTTTATCCTATAATGTCAGGGGGTTGAACAGCCCGGTTAAGAGGGGGAGACTTTGGCAGGAATTGCGTCACTGGTCCCCTGAGATTCTTTACTTGCAGGAGACGCACTTCACTGCTGGGTTGACTCCCCGCCTTCCGCTGACAGCTTTCAGCCAATGGTTTCATAGTCCATCCCCGGTCCCTAAGGCCAGGGGTGTCTCTATTGCCATCGAGAACTCCTGCCCCTTCTCTTTGACTTCTAGCCTGGTTGACCCAGAGGGCCGTTTCCTGATAATCAAGGGGAACATTGAGGGTCAGGTGTACACGTTTGTTAACGTGTACGCACCTAACTCTCGCACAATCCACTTTGTCTCGTCCTTCCTCAGGAAACCGGGGGAGCTTGTGGAGGGGGTTCTGGTATTGGGTGGAGATTTCAACTTACCCATGAATCCGGAAATAGACACCTCGACGGGAAGATCAGTGTTCTCATTTAGAGCCCTTCGACATATTTTGAGGACACTGCGGTCTCTGCACTTGGTGGACGTCTGGCGTGCGAGGCATCCAGCAGACAGGGGCTACAGTTATTACTCCAAGACCCATGACATGTACTCAAGATTAGACATGTTTTTTATTGACCAATTTTACCTCAGCTCTGTCACGGATGCATCTATAGGGAGTATAACTATCTCTGACCATGCGCCAGTTGTCCTGCACTTGCACCGGGCGAATGCCCGCTGTGGAGGTAGGACATGGCGTCTGAACGAGACCCTCCTTGATGACCCGACAGCGCGGGAGGCGGTGAAGCGCGCCTTGAACTCTTATTTTGAATATATCCAACCAGGAGAAGTTTCTCCGCAGGCGGTATGGGAGGGTCATAAAACAGTAATTAGGGGAGAACTGATCTCCCAGGGAGCTTGCATTAAGAGAGACAAACAGAGGGAACTAATAGAACTGTTGGACCGTATCCGCGACCTGGAAGTGAGGCAAAAAGCCTCCCTCTCCCCGAAGGACGCCAACCGTCTTGCCGACCTGCGTACCAAACTCTCACATTGCTTAGATCGCAAGGCCAGAGATAAAATGCGTTTTTATGCACATCGTTTCTATGAACATGGGAATAAATGCGGGCGACTGTTGGCGCGACAGCTGCAAAAAACAGCAGGCACTGCGACATGTCCACAGTTTATCGACCCAAAGTAGACCCAAACCCAAAGTCTTTTAGACTCCCACGACATCGCAGCCGAATTCCGCCGTTACCACGAAACGTTGTATAATCTCCCCTCCCCTCAGACTGCAGCCGGACATTTTCCATTTGACCAAGCTATACGGAACTACCTGAGGGACTCTGGGCTTCCCCCCCTGCCCTCCCAGGCCCTTCTCTGTGGAAGAACTTGGTGCGGCTGCTACCGCTCTTCCGCTGGGAAAGAGCCCCGGGCTGGACGGCTTTACCAACGCATATTACAAAAGTTTCCTTTCACTGCTAGAGACTCCCATGTGTAGCTACTTCAACTCTCTCAGCGCCTCGAGTCCCCTGCCCCCTGAGGCCTTAATGGCCCATATAACCGTGATTCCCAAGCCCGGGAAAGACCCCCAGCTTTGTCCTAGTTATCGGCCCATCTTCCCGCTGAACTCTGATATTAAGCTATTGGCCAAGCTCCTGGCCCTCCGCCTGCAAGACCATGTGATGGCTTTGGTCCACCCGGACCAGGCCGGCTTCATGGTGGGTCGAGAGGCCCAGGACAACACCATCAGAGCACGCCACATCCTACACTGGGCGAAGCACGGTCCTTCTCGGCGTCCATTCCTGGCGGTTTCGATGGACGCCGAGAAGGCTTTTGATAGGGTTCATTGGTCCTATCTGATGGATCTCTTGTGTGAGCTGGGGTTGGGGGAGTGCATGCGGGGTTGGGTGGGGTAGTTGTATGCTAATAATTCTGCGAGGGTCAAGGTGAACGGGGTCCTATCGGACCCTCTGCCTATTCGTAACGGAACGAGGCAGGGGTGTCCGTTATGTCCGCTTCTGTTCACCTTGGTGCTGGAGCCCTTTTTGTGCAGGATTAAGAGCAACCCAGACATCAGGGGGATAAGCATTGGGGCCTCAGAGCGCAAGGTGTCCGCTTATGCGGATGACCTGCTATTTTTTTATCTAACCCCCAAACCACTCTTCCCGTCTTGATGGCAGGCGTGCGAGACTTCGGACTCCTGTCCAACTTCAAAATGAATTTTGATAAGTCCGAACTACTGCCGATCAACATCCCCTTATCCATGGCTAGCTCCCTACAACAGGCCTTCCCATTTAGGTGGTGTCGGGATTTCCTCCCCTACTTGGGAACACACATTGCTCCTGATCAGGCCGTGGTTTACGATCTTAACTATGGTAAACTACTGACAGTGATTGAAAAAGACCTCTGGGCGTGGAGGGACCTGCCCTTGACATGGTTCGGGAGGATTAGCTCCCTTAAAATGAATATTCTGCCACGCATTATCTATCTCTTATACACAGTACCTATCTCCCTCCCATGGGTTTTTTTCCAGAGAATACGCAGATGCTTCCTGAAATTTGTTTGGCAAGATAAACACCCCAGTTTGGCCTATGACCTCCTGAGGAGGCCGAAGCCGGGAGGTGGAATTGGTCTGCCGGATGTGGCCTTGTACTACAAGGCTATGTCTTTAGTTCAGATATTAAATTGGCACCACGACGGGAAGACTAAACTCTGGGTTAATCTGGAGAAATCCATGGCGGGAAGAAACTTGGCAGGGGCCCCTTGGATTCCCCGACTTTCTAGGGGACTGTCGGACTGGTCCTCCCCCCTAACTTTGGCCACCTTAACAACCTGGGATAGACTGAATAGGGATGGCATGTATGCGCCCCCGACCTCCCCTCTTGCACCGCTGACGGGATTTCGCCTGGCGAGGAGAGGGGTATCTTTGGTACCTGGAGCTTAGGGAGGGGATGAACTCCTTACGCCTGGCTGGCTCCTGAGGGAAGGTTGCCCTCCCTGGCCACTTTACGGTCTCGGTTGGGGAACATTCCCTTAGCGGTCTGGAGACAGACAGTTAGACAGCTTTATCAGAACGTTAGATCCAGCCCTGAGGCCCTACAACTCACTTACAGATTTTGAATCCCTCTGTGAGAGTCTTCCTGAACCTAAACACCTGTTATCCCAAATGTACAGATTAGTGCTAGATTCCCAGGCCGCGGGGACCCCATATTACATTAGGGAATGGGAGAGGGAGTTGGGGATAGAGTTTACACCCCCCCAGATACAGCGCATGATCACATTCACACATTCATCTTCCATCTCCTCGCGTACCCAGGAAACCTCTTACAAATTCCTATCCAGGTGGTATAGGACCCCTGCTAAGCTGGCCCAAATGTTCCCGACTTCTGACGGGAATTGTTGGAGAGGGTGCTCCCAACAGGGTTCGTTCCTCCACATCTGGTGGTCCTGCCCAAAGATTAGGGGGTTCTGGGAGGACATTGCTCCATGGATCAGGAAACTGACCCTTCGGACTATTGAATGCATCCCGCTGCATTTCCTGCTGCATGGTATGCCGTCCTCCGCTAAACTTTACAAGCGCAGCGTAATACCTCATTTGCTCAATTCTGCGAAGGCACTGATACCTAGATATTGGAAACAGTCCAGATGCCCGACCCTACAGGAGTGGAAAAGGGAGGTAGATACTATAATGGAGGCAGAACGCTGGATACACCAGGCCAAAGACCAATATGACAAATTCAAAGATATATGGGCAGGCTGGCAATACTATTCACAGGAGATCCCCACAAATGACTAAAGCTTACCTCACCTACCTGGGCCTCATGGCCTGACCGGGCACCCTCTAGACTCTCCTAGTCCTAAATTCCCCCACACAGTCTTACCACGCCTCTAATGGTAACCTACGTTGCATTCTCCTGGTGATGTTATTTAGTTTTTCTTTTGTTACTCTTCCCTATCATCATTAATATATATATATTTTTTTCTTTTCCTTATTTTCTCTCGGATACGAATATGTGTAGATCACAGAATCGAATGGTGCAGTCAAGATGGTAGACTTCTGTCCCGGTCTCCCTTTTACCTGGTTTCATTCTGTTTAGGCACAGGGGTCCGGGTCCTCGGTCTGCTAGCGATGGTGGGTTGGGACTTCCCCGTTTGGGGGGGGTGGTTTGCCCGTGCCCAGTCCCTCCACTCTGTAGCGCCCAAATTGCTGATGGCGTGGGGGTGGGGGGTTGGCGTGGGTGGGCCCCCACGAGGTGGGGTCGATGCCCCCGAGCCTTCTTATGAATGACGTGCCCCCCTATGCTGGGTAGCCAGGTTAGGATGTATATGTTATGTCTCATGGATGTGCCATGCTAATGCAACCCTCACACTTGTGCTCTTCATCGATTTTCCTGAACATTCTGTGCTCTGTATTTGATATCTTGTTTGTTATTGCTACAATGTACTGTAATATTTCTTGAATAAACTTCAATTATATAGAAAAAAAAGCACTGGAAGGGCTCCTCCTTACACAAGCCTTGGAAGAGCCACTTATTACACCAAAAGCCCTGGCAGAGATCCTCCTTACACCAAAAGCCCTGGCAGAGCCCCGCCTAACACCAAAAGCCCTGGCAGAGCCCCTCCTTACACCAGGAGCCCTGGAAGAGCCCCTCCTCACACCAAAAGTCGTGACAGAGCCACTCCTAACACCAAAAGCCCTTACTACATCAAAAGCCCTGGCAGAGCTCTTCATTGCACCAGAAGCCCTGGCAGAGTCCCTCCTTACACCAAAAGCCCTGGCAGAGTCCCTCCTTATACCAAAAGCCCTGGCAGAGTCCCTCCTTACACCAAAAACCCTAGCAGAGTCCCCCCTTACATCAAAAGCCCTGGCAGAGCTCCCCCTTACAACAAAAGCCACGGCAAAGTGGTTCCTTACACCAAAAACCCTGGCAGAGCCCCTTCTTACACCAAAAGCCCTAGCAGAATCCCTCCTTACACCAAAAGCCTTGGCAGATTCCCTCCTTACACCAAAAGCCCTGTCAGAGCTCCTCCTTACACCAAAAGCCCTCACAGAGTCACTCCTTTTACCAGAATCCCTCACAGAATCACTCCTTTTACCAGAAACCCTGACAGAGTCCCTCCTTTTACCAGAAGCCCTGGCAGAGTCCCTCCTTTTACCAGAAGCCCTGGCAGAGTCCCTCCTTTTACCAGAAGCCCTGGCAGAGTCCCTCCTTTTACCATAAGCCCTGGCAGAGGCCCTCCTTTTACCATAAGCCCTGGCAGAGTCCCTCCTTTTACCATAAGCCCTGGCAGAGTCCCTCCTTTTACCATAAGCCCTGGCAGAGTCCCTCCTTTTACCATAAGCCCTGGCAGAGTCCCTCCTTTTACCATAAGCCCTGGCAGAGTCCCTCCTTTTACCAGAATCCCTGGCAGAGTCCCTCCTTTTACCAGAATCCCTGGCAGAGTCCCTCCTTTTACCAGAATCCCTGGCAGAGTCCCTCCTTTTACCAGAATCCCTGGCAGAGTCCCTCCTTACACCAAGAGCCCTGGCAGAGTCCCTACTTACATCAAAAGCCCTCCCTCTTTACACCAAAAGCCCTGGCAAGTCCCTCCTTACACCAAAAGCCATGGCAAAGTCCCTCCTTACACCAAAAGCCATGGCAAAGTCCCTCCTTACACCAAAAGCCATGGCAAAGAGCCTCCTTACACCAAAAACCCTGGAAAAGTCCTTCCTTACACCAAAAACCCTGGCAAAGTCCCTCCTTACACCAAAAGCCCTGGCAGAGCCCCTTCTTACACCAAAAGCCCTAGCAGAATCCCTCCTTACACCAAAAGCCCTGGCAAAGTCCCTCCTTACATCAAAAGCCCTGGCAGAGTCCCTCCTTACATCAATAGCCCTGGCAAAGTCCCACCTTACACCAAAAGCCCTGGCCAAGTCCCAACTTACACCAAAAGCCCTGGCAGAGACCCTCCTTACACCAAAAGCCCTCCCTCCTTACACCAAAAGCCCTGGAAGAGTCTCTCCTTACACCCAAAGCCCTCCCTCCTTACACCAAAAGCCCTGGCAAGTCCTTCCTTACACCAAAACCCCTGGCAGAGCCCCTTCTTACACCAAAAGCCCTAGC
>BLSH010090524.1:626238-636544 GCA_018402905.1 Glandirana rugosa
TGTACTTCCCGCTTTTAGCTGGAAAACTACCTCAATCCACCCGGAGAAGGGAATCTCAGTCTCATTAGCTGCTTTTCCTAGGAGTACTCCTGGCCCAAGCAATTCTTCAAAAGATTGAAGTACTGTATGTGGCAGAACCCTCTGTCTCCAACCCTCATTGATGATGCTAACCTGAGAGCCAGTATCCCATAAGGCCTGGACAGTGAAAGGATTTGAACTCCTCTCTCTACCCCCGTCAATCCCTGGTGGAGCAGTTAACTCCCATGGGACCCCAGAGCTCTTCCCTGAGCCATAAGAAAGTACACACACAGCTGTCTCTCAGGAAAAAGCTACTCTTTATTTCCTGGGTTTCTCTTTTATAGCCAGAAAAAAGTAGGAGTTACAGACGCCTTATAAGGGTCTTTACACTGGTTTCACTTTCGACATGTAATATCAGTGAAACGGGAACTGGACAAATGAAACTAGCTTCATGCATCTTAAAGGGGTCTTAGCATACATATATGTGTAATAGAAAGCATACATAATTATACAAAATGGAGACACTTAGGTTATACATTTTCCTACAGTCCCCTCTTAGGTCATTCATGTGACCTTATACCCTAGCTACTGGTTGGTACCTGGGACCATTAGTGTGTCTCTTGCCAAGGGGTTGATACCACATAGTTTTAGTGATGGTGGCGTCAATATGTTTCTGTATTAGGCCTCGGATGCAGGGGATACAACAACCACACAGAGTTCTGGCACTAGGGTGTTGTGTGTGTGGTTTCTGTATTATCTTGGAGTAATGATCCATACTGGCAGGAATACAGTCAGGGCCAGCAGGATTAGAAGACAAAATGCCTTCCCAGAAGTCTGTGGTGCAATAAGCGAGGTCATCTTTTTCAGAGACTTTTCCACCTGTTGCACTCGCTATTCAAGGACTTATACCACCTGTTTCACCTCTCTTGTCTTTATCTTGCTTCTTGGGTGCTTGGACATACATACACCACTCAATGCATCCGCTGAGTTTTGTGTTCATGCTCTCTGCTTGAAGTTCCTACATAGTGCTGTCCAAGAGGGTTTTCATTGATATCCCCAGCATTTACAGAATCTCACATGAGCACACCCCTCACATTTTTGTTAATATTTTATTCTATCTTTTCATGTGACAACACTGAAGAAATGACACTTTGCTACAATGAAAAGTAGTGAGTGTACAACTTGTATAACAGTGTAAATTAGCCGTCCCCTCAAAATAACTCAACACACAGCCATTAATGTCTAAACCAATGGCAACAAAAGTGAGTACACCCCTAAGTGAAAATGTACAAATGGGCCCAAAGTGTCAATATTTTGTGTGGCCACCATTATTTTCCAGCACTGCCTTAACTTGGGCATGGAGTTCACCAGAGCTTCACAGGTTACCACTGGAGTCCTCTTCCAATCCTCCATGACCACATCACGGAGCTGGTGGATGTTAGAGACTTTGCGCTCCTCCACCTTCTATTTGAGGATGTCCCACAGATGCTCAATAGGGTTTAGGTCTGGAGACATGGTTGGCCAGTTCATCACCTTTACCCTCAACTTCTTTAGCAAGGCAGTGGTCATCTTGGAGGTGTGTTAGGGTTTGTTATCATGTTGGAATACTGCCCTGCGGCCCAGTCTCTGAAGGGATGGGATCATGCTCTGCTTCAATATGAGACAGTACATGTTGGCATTCATGGTTCCCTCAATGAACTGTAGCTCCCCAGTGCCGGCAGCACTCATGCGGCCCCAGACCATGACACTCCCACCACCATGCTTGACTGTAGGCAAGACACACTTGCCTTTGTACTTCTCACCTGGTTGCCACCACACACGCTTGACACCATCTAAATGAAATAAGTTTATCTTGGTCTCATCAGACCACAGTACATGGCACCAGTAATCCATGTCCTTAGTCTGCTTGTCTTCAGCAAACTGTCTGTGGGCTTTCTTGTGCACCCTCTTTAGAAGAGGCTTCCTTCTGGGACGACAGCCATGCAGACCAGTTTGATGCAGTGTGTGGCGTATGGTCTGAGCACTGACAGGCTGACCTCCCACCCCTTCAAACTCTGCAGCAATGCTGGCAGCACTTATACATCTATTTCCCAAAGACAACCTCTGGATATGACCCTGAGCACGTGCACTCAACTTCTTTGGTCGACCATGGCAAGGCCTGTTCTGAGTGGAACCTGTCCTGTTAAACCGCTGTATGGTCTTGGCCACCGTCCTGCAGCTCAGTTTCAATCTTCTTATAACCTAGGCCATCTTTATGTAGAGCAACAATTCTTTTTTTCAGATCCTCAGAGAGTTCTTTGCCATGAGTTGCCATGTTGAACTTCCAGTGACCAGTATGAGAGAGTAAGAGTGATAACACCAAATTTTACACACATGCTCCCCATTCGCACATGAGACCTTGTAACACTAACGCGTCACATGACACCTGGGTAGTGAAAATGGCTAATTGGGCCCAATTTGGACACTTTCACTTAGGGGTGTACTCACTTTTGTTGCCAGCAGTATAGACATTAATGGCTGTGAGTTGAGTTATTTTGAGGGGACAGCAAATTTACACAGTTATACAAGCTGTACACTCACTACTTTACATTGTAGCAAAGTGTCATTTCTTCAGTGTTGTCACATGAAAAGATATAATAAAATATTTACAAAAATGTGAGGGGTGTACTCACTTTTGTGAGATACTGTATGTGTGAATCTGTCTCACTGCCACACAGCCCCTCAGCGGCTCTGCTATATGACTCTCATACTATATTGACTGGCATATCCCCCTTGTTACTGAGACTCTACATCTGCCTACTGTCCATTCATCAGCACGGAGCCATCCATCATCATATTGCCCTTTATTTGCTACTTGCAGCAACTCTGGGAAACATTCACGGCCGATGTGCTGTTCCCCCTTCCAGCAGTGACTACTCCCTAGCTCCCCTTTCCTCCCTCCAGTGTGTGTTCCCTACACATGTAATGTGGCTCGTGCGAGGTACCCGGGTCGAATGTTTGTTCCATGGCAACGTTGTCTCGAACAATTTTAATTGTGTGATGTGATCCTTTACTATATGGAATGTTATTACTGCCACATTTTTTGAGTATCAATAAATGTTTGCCTTTTTTTGTATGCTGCAATGTGTTCCCTTTGAAGCCGGTTCCTATCTGGTGGTGATCTCACGTCCCCCAGGATCCCCTATCCCTTCCAAGATATCTTGTTTGGGGGTTTTAAGTAATTTTCTAGCAAAAAAAAACAAACTGATTTTAACTTACAACTTTGCATTCTTTTCTGAGTGTTTATGGAACATGCATGCTTGAATGTGTTTAAATAAAACTTTTTTCTGATTAAAAACCATCAGTCTTGTACTGCTCTAGAGGCCCCTCTTCTGTACTGAGATTGCTTTCGCTGATTTTAATTCATACTGTGAGCTCCTCACAGCGTGCATTAAAAGAGTTACAGCAAGTCAAGTACAGCCAGCCTCATTTCTGTGTTGGAGGAAGTCCAGCATTATTGAGCCCCTTTCCTACCCATGCTGACCATTGCTGGTTTTCCCCTTTGCGTTAATTGGATTTCAGTTCTTTCAATCATCTAGGCTCAAGGTCACAAATGGCTGTTACCTAGGGCAGTCTGTCCACTCCTATAGTTCGACAGACTGACTGACAGCTTCTATTTGGATATTATACGTACCGTGTTCTGGTGTGAACTGGCCCTAATACAATATTTTCAACTTTTTCAGGCTTAGTGAAACTAGCCTGTAGAATATTTACTCAACAGAGAGTCAGCTAAGTTAGAAAATATATCTTACCTGAACTAGAATTATGCACGTGGGCACAATTCTGACTATGCATAATTGATTGTCCTACAGATGTTTGCAATACTGATACAAACAATGTGAGTTTGTTGTCAGGATAGACTTTACAGAGATGTATGTGTGTAAAATGTGTGAACATGTAATCTTGTCAGAATAAGGGACACTGAACTGTGTTCTATTAATGATGTCTTTGTTTCCTCAGAAAAATTTGGCAAAATAAATAGTATGAATGAAGAGCTCTTGCTGAGATTGGCAAACGGCCGGACAGCACCTAATAAGACTCTGAGCATACAACGAATGTTGGACACATCTATTCCTCTAAATGAAGAGTCCAGTCCCTCCGAGGTCACTGCATGGCTACAGGCAAAAGGCTTCAACACACTGTGAGTGTCCTTATTTCCCATATGCCTGTAAATTAGAAATCAAGACTCAAAATTCAGGTGGTAATAAAAAAGGGCAAACCTGCAAGTGGTCATTTAATCCCAACTAATGAATGCATGGGCATTTTTTGAATGCCGTGAGCCTGTGTGCAAAAACATAGGTTGGGTCCCACTGTGGGCCTGCAAAAAAGGAGAGCCATGCCACACTGCTGCCACATGTACATTTTTGCAACACCACCCGCTCCCCCCCACACCACCACCACCACCACCACCATTTTAACTGACTCAGAACTGCACCTTAAGTACTTTAATGAGTTGATCAATCTATAAATATGTGAACAATACAACTGCTGTGTGCGTCACTATAATGTAATCAAACTTAAAGTGCCTCAAAAAAGTCTCTATGGAAAGTGTCCAACACTGTAAACATAAATAATACATTTACTCAAAACATTCAATGTCTCAACTTTTTTTCTTGTGCTCAATGAAGTGGCACTGCAGAAAAGCTAAATTAATCCTCATTCATTCGTGTCAGCCATCCACTGTTTATCATGCTCCACCTCCAAGTGTGTATTCCACCACCAAATATGCCAAATCAGGCAGCAGATTTTATTGTTGGCAAACAAATATGACCAGCAAAGTTGCATGCGGATGTATAATCAGGAAACACAGCTTATCCAGGTTCAGTGGATCCCTCTCTGGAACTCTCACCACTGGCAATCTATCATCCACTGATATCCAGCCAATCTGAGGCTGGGTTCACACTAGTCCGATTCTCGGACTGACATGAGGAGCACAAGTCGCATTACGTCACAAAAACAATGATTCCCTATGAGAGCCGTCTTAACTGCTCCGACTTGTGTTTTTCAAAGTCGGACCGACTTTGAAAAAGGCTCCTGTACTACTTTTGTCCGACTTTGATCCCACTTCAGCCCATTGAAAAGCATTGAAGTCGGATCAGTGTCTTCACTGATCCGACTTTGGCATGCGACTTGTGCTCTGGAGATCTTGAAGGGGAACTCCACGCCAAATTAAAAAAAAAATGACATGGGGTCCCCCTCCAGGAGCATACCAGGCCCTTTGGTCTGGTATCACTTTTAAGGGGAACCCCCCACGCCGAAAAAATTCCCAAAAATTCCCTTCATGATTCCCAGAGCACAAGGTGCCTGGCATTGTCGGGATCAAAATCGGATCCCTGTTCACAGACAAACGGTCCGACTTTGACCCTATGTAGGACCGTAAATCGCACAGCAAAGTAGGATCAAAGTCGGACCGTTTTTTTGTCGGCTAGTGTGAACCCAGCCTAAAGGAGGAAGACATTCATAGCGTAAAACCATAAAATACTTTAAAAAAAAAACAAAACACAAACTCTAAGCAGTTACAATCAACAGTGTCGCCACCGACACTAGTACAGAACACTATATAATATTATCTTACCAGCTACTGATGCATATTCAGACTGCGATTACATTGTCGGTGTGCGTGGCGATGTCACACCTAATGCTCCGCCCTACTCGTTTCATCATCCAACGTCCTCCAAGGGCAGAAAGGGCACACATCACCTCTAAACCTTTTTATAAACATATTTCTAATTAAATACTAATAAAACAAGCCAAGATAAAAAATACACACACAGAGCAGCAACCTAGTATCTAATACAGTGAAATAACAAGATACTTTCTATGAGTAAAAATACACATTTTTGAAAGATGCAAATTACGATATCTTAAAGAGACCCATACACCTTAAAGCAGGACTCCAGGTAAAAAATAAAAAAAAACAAAATAAGGTAAAAAAATAGAACTCTACCGATATTAATGTTATTAATATTTAAAAAAAAGCCAATTATGATCTCTTAAAGGACCGATCTGCATAAAACAGGCCTTTAGGTAAAAAATAAATAACAAAGTATTAGGCCTCATACACACGGACGTTTTTTGATGCCGGCGTTTTGTTGCGTTTTTTGCAGCTCTCCATGTTAGTCAATGGCCCCATAAAAACGCTGACGTTTTTGAGCTGTAGATGGCGTCGGCGTTAGTGAGCTGAAACTACAACCCACGGCCAGGGTGTTCTGAGGCTGTAACGTTTTGGCGTTTTTTGACACCGACACTGCAAAATGCTCACTAACGCCGCACCGCCGTTAACCAGCGTTTTTTGACACCAACGTTTTTAGATTGAAAAATAGCAGAGGGATGATTTTTTTTAAAAAAACGCCTATTGACGCTGATGCTCACTAACGCCGATGCATAACGCTGATTTTTTTTTTCCTTGACGTCGGGCCCGACGTTTTGTTTATTTTTTAAGAAACGTCCGTGTGTATGAGGCCTTAATGTGTAAGAAAACTACTTCCAAAGAACCCGAAGTTCGTCTATAGACAAAACAATTCTCTACGCACGAGATTGATTCATAATGTTGTAGACCCCCAAAAAATGCCCAACATGTTTGAATGTGAGTGGTGTACTCACTTTTGTGAGATACTGTACTAATTAGTGACTTGGAGTACTGACTGATAACTTGGGTACTGATTAGTAACTTGGGTACTGAATAGCGACTCAGAGTACTGGGAGTAACCGTAAGTAATTTAGAATAACTTGGAGTGACTTGGAGTGAGTAATTTGGAATAACACGGAGTACTGGGAGTAGCGTGCAGTACCGGGAGTAACTTTTTTGATTATCCGCATTATAATAGTGTGTAAATGTTCAACAGGATTGGTGATGCGACCTACTGTACGTCTTGCTCCATGTATATGTTCCTTGAAGAGCTGTTCGGGCGTGAACACTGCTGTGTGAGATGTGAGCTAGTTGTTTCTCTGAAAGCCCAGATCCTGGATCTAGAGAATCAGGTGGCAACACTGCAAAGTATCAACAACCTGGAAAGCAGATTCTGAATGGCAGAGCCAGAACTGGTAGCGTCGTTCTTCTATCGCAAAACACAAAAAACCTCTGAGGTAGCAAAATTGGCACAGGCAAATTATGCATCCTTGATGTCTATTGATACAAAAAATATCCTTCCTGGAGCGAGGCAATCATTGAGCGGATTTACTCAATGCAGAATGGCCATACCGCAAGAAATTGGTTTAGGATCTTGAGATCTAGAATAAGCCTTAACTCCCCATTTTACCTCTGGGTCATAATAGGTTTCAGCAGTAAGCAAGCAGGCATGTGTTTATGCAAAAGGTGCCTATGTAAGTAAGCGGGTATCTGTTTATGCATAACATGCATTCAAAGGCATCAGGTGTCTCTGCATCATGTGTGCTATGCATCATGCGACCTATGCAGACACGCGCCCATCGGACACAAGTCTCAATGTGACACAGACCCACGCGACACAGGCCCATGCGACAAAAAACGTGTTTTAAACAAACATTAATTATTTAGCAACCATGCGTTTAAGCCAGTTTGCAAGCATGCCCCTGTTCAACTGCAACCGGGCCCAAGCAGGATGTGCCAAGCACATATGCATCCAATGCGGCCTCTATGCTGCTTCAGAACAGTAGACAAATAAGCTTCGAAGCCCAGCCAAGGAAAAAGAAGCCTTTAATAAGGACTTCAGCTTTTTATCTGAAGGGTCCTTAACACCTGGGCATGATCAACAGGGCAGGCCAGGGATTTACTTTGGGATGTGACTGCTGCATGGACAGCTGGTACTCCCCCCCCCCCCCCCCTTTTAAAATGCTTTCCTGCATAGGATATATTAGAAGGAACAAACAATCTGTCCGTGTGCACCCAGTCAGCATATATTTTAATGACCCAAGGAAGGAATACACTTCCACAGGACTCTCCACTGGAGGTAACCTGAATGCTGCACGTACCTTATGTGTAAGTACCTGGATCAGCAGCCTCTGAGATTGAGAGGCAGGTGTCTTTGGGGATTCTTCTGGCTCAGGACTCTCTGAAGCAGAAGTGTCTACAAAAGGATCGGCCAGATCCCCTGTAGCTACCTCCTCTCCATCATCAACACATTCTCACTCCAGAACCGGAGGGTTAGGGGAAGGAGACCTGTCACCCTTCTCACCCTGTGTGGTAGAAGCAATCATACCAGCAATCCTGGTTTCAAAGCTCAGTAAGGCTGCCGGTCATCTTTAGTAACATTCTGTGAGGAAACAGATGAGGGGTCAGCTACCATACCAGACAGCCGCAGCGACTCGGTCGCTTCTGGTCTCTCAGGGGAAGCAATGGCAACAGCGGTCCGACTAGCCTCAGCAAGGGCTGTGGTAACACACCTGTGCCTCTAGCCTTATTACAGGCAGCTTCACTCCCCCCCCCCCCTTGCTTCTTGGAAGCCATGGCTGCTAGTGCATGCACTGCTTGCCCACGTTCCCCGACACCAGCTTCCTGCCCAGCCTGACTCCGCTTCCACCCCTAGACTCACATGTCACCAGGAGGATCTTTAGCCTGCTCTCCAGCCCTGTCCTGACTTCCTGCGATCGTCCATTTACTTACCTATTGAAAAGACACATTCATACTGGTGCATGCTCCCCCTGGTGGCAGCTTCACAGGAACTGCAGGCAAGACCAAGCATGACTGTGTCTTTCAAGTTGAGCCCTCTGGTGGTGAGAAAAAAGAAGTGCAAGCAAAAGGAGGGAAAATTTTAACAAACTTTTTCCTATGTTTGCAGGAAGCCAGCTGCGTTCAGTAACATTATCCCCATTGGAGATTACTCACCATTCTTCGTTGGACTGCAGGCCCAACCTTCACCCATCATGGCGGGCTTTGTCTCAAGGACCTTCAAGGACTGGGTACCCATTCTGAGGGTCCCCTCCCTTAGACCTGTATAGCACCCTGCAGGTGTACCTTGGTTCAGTGTTCCAGGTTTACCTAAACGCAGGATCCAGCGCCATATATGGTTGCTTACAGGCAAAACCTTTCCGTTTCTTCTGTCTTCTTAGCAAGCCCAGGTACCATTTATCTTAGCCTAATGCCATTTGAAATGGATACGGTATGAAGGCTGCCCCTGATTCTAAAAGAACCTGTGTGGGAACCAGCACAGAAGCTCCACAGAGCTGTAGAAGTGACCTTCCACCTTCAAGACACTGGCAAAAAAACTGAAGTGCTCCCAGTGTGGGAGGGGTTATATAGGAGTGGGAAATTCCTGTTTTTTATTTGATTACCAGTGTCCATTCACCTATATGTGGCGTATAGCCCAGTATGTATAGAATATATAGCCTGCTCTGTGTCCCGTGATGTCAGAAAAGACTTGACGGTTCAAGTGGTTAGAAGAGTGGGTGATGTTGGGCATAAAATGCCAGGACAATTCAACCCCCCCCCAAATTACCCCATTTTGGAAAGTAAACACCCCAAGTTATTTGCTGAAAGGCATATTGGGTCCATGGAATATTTTATTGTTTTGTTACAAGTGATTGAAAAATGACAAAAAAATATATACAAAGTTGTCACTGAAATTATATGTTGCTCACATATACCATGGTTATATGTGGAATTACAGCCCAAAATACATTCTGCTGCTTCTCCTGAGTATGGGGATACCCCATGTGTGAGACTTTTTGGGAGCCTAGCCGCATACAGAACTCCAAAAACCAAGGGGCGAAAATTTATGCCTTCACCCCACACTACCTATCACAGTTGCGGAGGCCATGAAATGCCCACATAGCAAAAAAAAAACAAATGCCCCATTTTGGAAAGTAGACACCCCAAGCTATTTGCTGAGAGGCATGTTGAGTCCAAAGAATATTTTTTTATTTTATTTCATTTTTTTACACAAAGTTGTCACTAATGATATATTGCTCGAACATGCCATGGGTATATGTGGAGTTACACACCAAAATACATTCTGCTTCTTCTCCTGAATACGGGGATACCACATGTACAGTCGTGTACAGAACCCCAAAAACCAATCACTGTCTTTAGGCTTTCTAAGGGCGTAAAATTATGATTTTACTCCTCAGTACCTACCACGGTTTCGGAATCCCTGAATTGTCAAGGTAGCACAAAAGCCCCCCTAAATGACCCCATTTTGGAAAGTAGACACCCCAAGGTATTTGCTAAGGGGCATGATGAGTATTTTGCAGCTCTCATTTGTTTTGGAAAATGAAGAAATAAAAGGAAATTTTTTTTTTCTTTTTTCAAATTTCAAAACATTGTGACAAAAAG
>BLSH010090524.1:636819-649413 GCA_018402905.1 Glandirana rugosa
CTTCACGTCATGTGGGGGGGGGTTTAATGGGGTAAAACCTTTCATCTGTGGGGTACCTTAATCGACTCTCCGTACAACTTGGGTAACTTATAAAATAAAAAAACAGTGTTCACTAACTTTTAATTTTTTAATTTTTTCTTTTTTTTTTCTTAAATGTGTTTCAACAATATATAACGAGTGTGTACGGTACCCATATACACCTTAATGTGGGTTTTTATGTAAGACGACGAAGAGGACTCTACACACTGTGAAAAACACTCGGATAGGAGCATACCCTGGGGCTTTTGGTTAGTGGCGGAAGTCCTAAAGATTCCCGCTTTTACATACGAAAATGGGGTATGATGGATAGTGTCAACTCCTCCGGTACTTTACGGGTCTATCGTTTGGGGGGGGGGGGTTACTGGGGTTAAACCTTTCATCTGTGACGTTCGATAAACGACTCTCCGTACAATTTCGCCCTTAGAAATCCTGAAGGCGGTGATTGGTTTTCGGGGTCCCATACGAGGATAGGCTCACAAAAAGTGTCACACATCTCAGGAGAAGCAGCAGAATGTATTTTTGGGTGTAATTCCACATATACCCATGGCATGTGTGAGCAATATATAACAACTTTGTGTAAATTCTTTTTTTTTTCTTTTTTAATTTTTTAATTTTCAATCACTTGTGACAAAAAAATAAAATATTCAATGGGTTCAACATGCCTCTCAGCTAATTCCATGGGGTGTCTACTTTCCAAAATGGGGTAATTTGGGGGGGGGTGTACTGCACTTCCATTATAGCACCTCAGGAAATGAGATAGGCAGCCATAAAATAATAGCTGCATAAATTTCAGAAAATGTACCCTAGTTTGTAGACGCTATAACTTTTGCGCAAACCAATAAATATGCGCTAATTTACTTTTTTTACCCGAGACATGTGGCTGAATGCATTTTGGCAAAAAATTATGACTAAAATTTAGTTTATTGTATTTTTCGAATAACAAAAAGTAGAAAAAATAATTTTTTCAAAATGTTCGTTCTTTTTTCATTTATATTGCAAAAAAATAAAAAGAGGTGATCAAATACCACCTAAAGAGATTTCATTTGGGTACAGCATTGCATGACTGTGCAATTACCAGTAAAAGCAGCACAGTGCCAAATTGTAAAAAGTGCTCTGGTCCTAAAGTGGGAAATCCTTCGGGGGCTGAAGTGGTTAAATCAAACATTTGGGAGTGGGGTGGCTGGTCCATGCGATAGGTCCCCTGATGCACCCCTTGAGCCCAACTGCCATGGTGACACCCAGGCGTGCAAGTATCTCTGTTTTTAGCGGCTCAAAGTCCTGGGCCTTATTGGGTTCAAAATCAAAATAGGCCTTTTGGGGCTCACCTGTCAGAAAAGGTGCTAGCAGCCCCAACCATTGTTCTTTTGGCCGTCCTTCGCGAAGAGCGACTCGTTGAAAAGTTGTCAGGCATGCCTCCACTTCATCCGCAGGTGTCATCTTCTGCAAGTCCCACGGGAGGTGTGGGCCCCTTCTTTAATTCCAGCAGGGCCTCCGCAAACTGTTGGTTCGTCTCCTGTTGTGCTGCGATAGCCGGTTGACTTTCCTCCCACTGATCTGCAGCGGCCTGTGCGACCCGGAGGTTGGTTTCCTGCAGAGTCACCTGTTGTGCTGCAGCAGCCTCTGCGACCTGGCGGTTTGTTTCCCGCTGAGCTGCATTGGCTTGCAGCAGGGCCTTCAATATTTCCTCCAATTCCTCCATCTTTGGGAGTTGCCCGCTGAACTCCACCACGTGTGGGCGATTCGCTCGTGTGGATCACCTTTCCTGGGAACAAGGCAGCTTGTAGGCAAACTTTCTTAAAATCTTGCGGGTTGCCAGTTTTATTTGGTGAAGGTTGCAGGTCATAAAACAAACAGAAATAGCAAAAACAAAACCTTGCTGTCTGGCGCTAAACTAATACAGAGCAGGATACCTCTCTATACAATGCCGGGCTTGTCCCTGACACCTCTAAACAAACAAACGCAAACCTTTTTCTTTTGCAGTCCTTACAGCAACCAACAACTCAAGATTAAGGCTCCATACACACTGAAGCTGATAAACGCCCCTTTATGTTATCCTATGTGTCCATGCACACATGGACGTTTATTGTCCTTTAACAGCAGTGGCGTTTTTGGGCTGTTAACTGAATGCCCTGAATTGGCGTTCAAGAGTCGTTCTTCTGACCACAAAAAAACGCTGGACGCAGATAAACGCTCATAAACCCTGCTAAATGGCCGCTTATCGGCGTCCAGAATTTTTTGTAGTCAATGGAAGCTAATGAAGTTAAAAGAAAACGCTCAAAAACGCTGATGCCTATAAATGCAGATAAACACTCATAAACGTATTTACAAAACGCTGATGAACTCTAGTTTTAAAAGCAGCGTTTGTCTGCCAGAAATCCAGCGTCCAAAAGGACTATATAGAGCGTCCAGTGTGCATGGAGCCTTATCTCTTTCAGGCCCCTTTCACACTGGGACCGCCCGAGCGTCAGCGGTAAACCACCGCTAATTTAGCGGAGATCTACTGCTGTAAGAGCGCTGCTATTCGGGTGGCAGCATGGCACTTTTAACCCCCCCAACAGGGGTTGAAAGTGCTGGCGCTCGGTGCTCTGGAGCAGTGTGCAGCCACTTTGGAAGCGCTGCCCATTCATTCCAATGGGCAGGGGCAGCGGAGGAGCAGTGTATACATCGTCCTCCACCGACCCAAAAATCATGCATGTAGGAGTTTAATTTTCCCGCGAGCGCACCGCCCCGAGCCACCCCAGTGTGAAAGGACACACTGGGTTTAATGAGGAGACTCTTTACAGGCACTATTTTTAGCTAAATAGCACCTGTAAAGTGCCCCAGTGTGAAAGGGGCCTATGTGTAGGCATACTGAGTCCCAGGGTGAGCTCCACTGAGATCTTTTCCTGGTTATTTGAAGCAGAGAGGGATTTGGGTGGACCAGAAACCGGGCCGGAACCAGCTCTGCCACGGTGGCTGGCAAAACCCGGGTGGGACTCTCACTAGTCCACTCCAAGTGAACTCATGCGAGGCGACAAATATTGCCCGTCCACTATCGCACCATGCATAATGTCATAATACCTACACCTACACAGGTTGAACTGGATGGACTAATGTCTTTATTTAATCTTACCAACAATGTAACAATGTAACTATGAGGTGGAGCATGATAAACAGTGGGTGGCTGACATTATACTGTATGAATAAGGATTCGATTAACTGTTCTGCAAGGGACACTTTATTGAGCACAGGAAAAGAAATTAAGATAGTGAATGTTTTGAATTCATTCAATATTTATGTTTACAGCACTGGACATTTTCCTAAGAGACTTTGCACTTAATATTTTTGATGCACTTTAAGTTTGATGAAGTTATAGTGATGGACAAATTTCTGTGATGATAGCGCTGTCTAAATAATTTTCACGCTTTTTAGTAATAAAGCGGCACACATCGCTTTCACCTGGTGAATATGACCAGATGCCTTTTTAATATTTCCACAGCTCACTGAAACTTCCAGCTATATTGCAGTGTGAACAGGGCACATAGAAAACAGGTGTTTACCTGCAATGATCCAGTGCGGTAAAATGTAGGTCACTGCACTGTGCCCTAAAATGTCTCACGCAACCAACATTCAAATCAGGAAACCGGATGGGTACCTTATATATACAGTGTACTGGATGAGTATAAGTTGAAATCACTGGCCAGAGACCTATCGGTTTGTCACACACCAAAGTTTCGTAGATTCTAGTTCAACCACTTCAGCCCAGGAAGGATTTCACACTTTATGGCCAGAGCACTTTTTGCGATTCGCAACTGCGACGCTTTAACTGATAATTGCACGGTCATGCGACGTTGTACCCAAACAAAATTTGCGTCCTTTTTTCCCCACAAGTAGAGCTTACTTTTGGTGGTATTTGATCACCTCTGCGTCATTTCCGATTGCCGCTATAAACAAAAAAAGAGCGACAATTTTGCCAAAAAAAAAAACAATTTTTCTTACTTTTTGCTAAAATACAAATCCAAAAAAAATATAAAAATTTTGGCCAATTTATATTCTTCCTCATATTTTTGGTAAAAAAAAATCGCAATCTGCATTTATTGATTGGTTTGCGCAAAAGTTGCCGCGTTTACGGATGGTGAGAATTCATTTCTGGGGTTTTTATTTTATTTTTTTAAATTTTTTACTAGTAATGGTGGCGATCTGCGATTTTTAGTGGTACTGCGATATTGCACCAGACATGTTGGACCATTTTGACACTTTTTTTGGGACCATTGGCATTTATACAGCGATCAGTGCTATGAAAATGCGTTGATTACTGTGTAAATGCCATTGGCAGTGAAGGGGTTAACCTGGAGGGGGGCACTTTAAGGGTTAACTGTGTTCCCTCACTGTCTTCTAACTGTATGGGGGCTGGGCTGGCAGGGGGAGGGGAGTGATCATGGCAGGGGGTTCAATTACCTGACTGGACATCTATTGACGTTCTCAGGATAATCCGCAATTGCGCGCCCGCGGGGGCGCGCATCGTGGCGATCGGTGGTGCCGTGGGTCAGTCTGACATGGCCTTTTACCATGTGATCAGCCGTGACCAATCACAGCTGATCACAGTGTAAATAGGAAGAACCGTTTATCGGCTTTTCCTCTGCTCAGGTCTGCAGACCTGAGCAGTGGAGAGCCGGTCGGCTGCTCGCCTGACGGGGGGGCTGTGCTGAACGTTTATCAGCGCAGCCCCCCTCGGGATCGCCACACTGGACCACCAGGGAGCCGACCAGGACCACCAGGGAGCCCCCCCCCCGGACACCATAAGGAGGCTGCCCAGGACCACCAGGGAGATGTCATGTAGGCCGTCCAGGACCACCAGGTAAGGGCAATACAGTGCACTATAGGGATGGCACTGTACCCATATATGATGCCTGCCAGTGCCATCCCTAACAGTGCTATATGCACCAGTGCCCACCTGTGCCACCTATCAGTACCCACCTGTGCCACCTATCAGTGCCCACCTGTGCCACCTAAAAGTGCCACCTATTGGTGCCCAGCAGTGCCACCTATCAGTGCCCAGTGCCACCTATCCGTGCCACCTATGAGTGTCCATCAGTGCCCCCTATCAGTGCCCATCAGTGCTGCATATATGTGTCCCATCATCAGTGCAAACTTATCAGTGGCACCTCATCAGTGCCAATCTTGACTGCCTCATCAGTGCCCGTCAGTGTAGCCACATCAGTGCCCATCAGTGAAGGAGAAAATGTACTTATACAAAGTTATGTGACAGAAACAAAAAAAATTTCGGTCTTTTTTTTTATTTGTAGCGCATAAAATAAAAACTGCAGGGGTGATCAAATACCACCAAAAGAAAGCTCTATTTGTGGGAACAAAATGATAAAAATTTTGTTTGGGTACAGTGTCGCACTACCTTGAAATTCTCATTCAAATCGCAACCGCAATGAAAGCTGAAAATTGGTCTGGACGGGAAGTGTTCTAAGTGCCCGGTATTGAAGTGGTTAAGGTGGCTAATTTCAAATTTGACCCTCAAACTGAATCGTTTCAGTATTGAGAGTCATTGCATCAACTCACTTAAACATCGTCATGACACCATTACCCAGTACGTTCACACCACCTGGATACTACACCTCCATCAAGTCTTTTACTAAGATTAATAAATACCATGCATATTGAGCAGTCAACAGAAAAGGCAATATTCTAATCTGAGGAAAGAATTTGCCTAATTGAAATCAATATAGGATGATAACACCATTATTAATAATAACTATAAGTATGGACAGGGGGTGTTTGAACTTTAATCTGATTACTCCAGGAAGATCAGAGATAATCCTATCAATATCAGTCAAAGTAAACTATCAAATCTGGTCTCTATATCTGTTTGTAATAAATAGATTACAGGAGAATAGGCTAGCTGTCTTTACCTAAAATACCCACACACCCCTTTGATACACTCCTACAACTGTGCCAAGGGGACTGGACCCTCTAACATTCAGATGTTTTTTGAAAACACCAATAGCACTGCCCTCATACGAATGGGATATTGTACATTTTCTTGAAAAGCTTGCCATGGTTGATAATTGTGAAGCATCCTAGATACTTGTAGCTATGGAAATTTCCTTATTGTACACTTGCATTCCCACTACTGCAGGTCTAAAAGCTATTGAAAATGTCTCACTGTACAGGGAAGACGTTACTATAAAATTGCAGTTTGTTTTGTAAAGCCTACCTTAGATTTGAAAAACAATAATATATCCAGACAATATGCATTGGGATGGGTAGCCCTGCTGCCCCGTTATGCAAAACTGTTTGTCAGGTATTTGGCGAAAGGTACATCTACCCTTCTCCACATTTTTTAAAATCTATCCAGGATACGTTGTTAATGTTTTCCTGATCCATGTCGTAGAGGAGGGACCAACAATAGTTACTTTTTGCAATTCCATAGATGATGACATTGTTAGGGTATTGGTCAGGGCCAGTACTAGGGGTGGGCAGGAGGGGCAACGGCCCTGGGCGGGATGATTTACTGTGGGAGGAGGGTGCAATTTGCCGGGTACAGCCCTGTCCAGCACTGAATAGGCTGCTGAATGTAATACAGAAGACAGAGTTTCTTTGTCCCTGCATGTAGGCTACATTGTAGCACTACACCCGCCCCCTGCCTGCACAGTGTGCTGTACTATTTCCTGAGTGACAGGAGAGTGGAGCAGGTGGGCAAATCAGGTTAGGAAGGCATCAGTTGTCAATGCTTTCTTGACTGATTCTAGATGCACAACTTGCCTGATCAGCAGCTTCTCTCCTCCCTCTCCAGTCATCACTATCCCTGCTGCCTTATCTCTCTCAGTGTCCAGATGTCACCCCCCCCCCCCCCCACACACACACACACCCAGCCTCCTCTTATCTCTCCATGCTCTGAACATCTCAGTCAGAGCCCATTCCTCCTGTGTAATGAGCCCTCCTCCTGTGTCCTTCCTCTCAAACCCCCTCCTCTCTGCTGCACAGCCAAAGTAAGTGTTCTCTGTCTCTCAGCTGACAGCTAATACACTTTAAGGCTTCATATCATTGTTAATTGCTGTGGAGACTTTTTAGTAAGAGTGCATTTACATGAGGTGCAAACGTGCCTCCCATGCAGGGATGACCTTTATCAGCATGGGGATACATAGTGTTGAGTGCATTCCCAGGCCAGCACCCCATTCATATCTACTGGGACATGAGGCTGCATGGACACCTCTGTATCCTGATATGACATGCTGGTACAGGTCCTAATAGAAGTGAATGGGACGCTGGCACAGGGATGCACACAGTGCCTGTGCACCACCAGCCTCATAAAAGAGAGCCCTGCACAGGACACATGTCTGCACCACATGTAAATAGGCCCTAAAGAACTCCTGTACATGGAAGCTTAGTCAGCTCCCCAGGCATAAGAAAACAGGGATTTTATGCAGGAGCTAATAAAACTGGCCATAGATGGACAGAAATTCGACTGGTCCAGCAAGGACCAGATACATTTCAATCCATCTATGGCCATTCCTGCTAAAGGCGAAGTCAATTTTTTATGATCAACTTCTCTCAAACCAGCAGAAATGTTTTCTTCGATCTGCAGTGCTGACATAGATGTCTCAGCAGAAAAGATCCCCTTAGTTGTGTGGATGGGGGAATCTGCTCAGTTTTTTTTGATCAGACATGGACTTATAAAAAAAAAAAAAAAACTGATCCATCTATGGCCAGCCTCCAGCTTACCTTACACTATACATTCTAATTGTACAATATATTTTGGATCTATCACAAGCCATGTAGTACACAGTAAATTAAAAAGACAGTGCAGCGCTAATCCAAGTGAATATTCTATAGTAAATATACATGTGAAAATTATAAATTGTTCAAAATTTATATATAAACAAAAAGTGCAACAGAACCCTCCAGCATGAAATTAAGTCCATAAATCCAGTGAATAAATATGTGTTCATATTGATTCGGAAAATTCCTCTATTCAATCAGATGACGACTGTTCATATAGTGCAGTAATCCAGAGGTTAGAGGTATCAACCCGGTGATAAAAAGAGGAAGGCAGGTTATCATCCACATGCAGTGTCACCACCACCAGGAGAAATACAAGGTACTCTTACCAGCTATAACTGGGTAAACAGCATATATATCCATCAGGACCCATCCAAAGGGCCACCATCAAAATTCCCGGGGTAACCACTCTTCCTCCAGGGGGCACACTCAGACTGTATCTTTCACAGCACCATCCAGTATGGACAAAGACATCCACATCAAAACCTCTTGATCATAGATAGACTTTTAAGGGTATCCCAATACCTCGTCAAAAACAAAAGGTGCTACATAGCATGATATCCTTTAAATAGTAGTCACTTTATTTACAAAGTTTGCACTTACATGCTCCAGGATAAAAACGTTCACAAATGGAATTCCACAAATAAACCATAAAATGGCGCATTAGTACAGAGCAGGCTCATGTCACCGACGCGTTTTGTCTCACAAGACTTCTACAGGGGTGTAGTACAAAGGCCTGCCTGATTGGATACTACTTCAATTAATTGTTTAGGTGTGTCCATATATTACAAAGTTTTGGCAAATCTAAAGGAGATTGTACAATCAGATTGTTGTATAGTGTATGCTCACCTACAGCATAGTGTTCTTGTACATGAGTACGAACAATGACAAATGTTTTCTCTGTTATCTTTATTCTCATCTTTGCCTTTGAGTCCATTAAACACCCTGAAGCGTTATCTAAAGCTGGGTACACACTGGGGCTGCACCAATACTTGTTTTGTACTGGCAAATAGAGATGCCGTTACCTGTGCTCAAGTACTCGCTGATACCAGTTACTGAAACCTTTGTGGTGAGATTTGAGCTCATACCGAATGAAAATAATTACATGTGATTTGAACAGGAATGCAGTGTGATTCCTGTCCAAAGCACATGCAATTTTCCGCACTGCTCCTCTGTGAACCCAGGCTGAAATCACTATGACAAAGCTGGGTTCACACAGGAACTGTGTGGGAAACCGCATGTGATTTGGACAGGAATCACACCGTATTCCTGTTCAAATTGCATGCAATACTTTACAGTGCAATTTGAGCTCATTCATTGTGCTTGCGCTCAAGTCGCAGCACAAAATAGTGGTTTTAGGTATCAGAGCATTTGCATGAGTACAAGTATTTGTGCAAATGCTTAGTATCAGCACCGATATCTGTATCAGTGCAACCCTAGTACACGCTATTATTTTTTCTAGCAGGCTGAACAGATCCCTGCATCCACTCAAACAATACCACTCTGTGCTATTGTACTCTGACAGCAGGACTCCTCCACTGTCGGAATACAATGATCAGCAGCCCGCAGATCGAAGGAGGTTTTCAAGCAAGACCAAGATCAGCTTCAGCTAGTTCTAGAGCACCATTTACAACCATCAAAAATCACCCTTGGGCAGTCAAGTTACTCATTATTGGCTGCGAACCAAGCCGTCATCAAAGCAATCTAATTGGCTGTTTACTTTGTGATCATCAATCACAAATGTAAATAGTAATACTGGTGTTCTCCGCAACCATCACATAGGTTTTTGTGTGCTGCAAATGCGCTTCTATTAGCTCTGCCCCCTGCTCTGCATACGCGCCTGGGGGGGGCGCATTTTGGCATCCTCGCCCTGGGCACCAAAATACCTTGTCCCGCCACTGGGATTGGTCATTGGTGATTGCCTACAAACCACACTGTATAACACACCTACCAACAGAAATACACTTTATAATTACTATCCTTAAGTATAATTTGCCAATCTTACAATTCCTCAGGGTAATCACAGTTATTTTTACAGGTATTGATATAATACTGACAATTTATACAGTGTGTTATATACTGTACAGTCACATTATTCCCTGCCTCAAGGAACTTACAAGTTAAGGTAATATATCACATTCATACATACAGGTATACAACCAATTAACCTACCTTTATGTCTTTGGAGCATAGGAGAAAACCAGAGTACCTGGAGAAAACCCATGCAAGCACAAGGAGAACATGTGAGCTCCAAGCAGCTAGTGCCTGGCAAGGATTTGAACCACGTATTCCAGTTCTGCTATGCAATGCTAACCAATAGGCCACTGTGCTTTCCCTTTGACTCTGAAAACCAACTTACAAATATATTTGTTAAAGATTGGTATATCAGAATAGACAATATGCGCAAATGCAACAGATCTACTGCCTTCAAAGACACACCAATTAAACTCCTAATCCGTTGGTATATGACGCCAGACAGAATTCATTTCTTTTACCCTAATATATCACACAGATATTTCAGAGGTTGTGATGAAGCAGGCACTCTTCTACACATTTTCTGGAATTGCACACATCTAAACCCAATATGGAGTAGTACATCTACAAAAATATCACAAATCGCAAAAAAAACACTCACCCTCACTCCACATATTTGCATTCTGTACCATATCATTCCAGATGTATCCAAATCTTGTCTGAGACTCATTCACACATTGTTGAGCTCTGTCCAATGGATGATTGTATGTAACTGGCTATCTCCCAATCTCCCATGGTCACAGGTTCTAAATAGGATGAGCATGGTCAAAATAACAGAGCGTTTATATCACTCAATTCAAGACAACATGCACCTATATGAAGAAAAATGGTCCCTTTGGGATAATGGTTAATTTTTGTACTTAATGGCTAATAACCCTTGAACACTTGTAAGCCTCTTGTATGATCCATTAAACATTTTACTATATACATTTCACATGTGCCTTACTGTCAAATGTTTTTTTTATACAATTTGTCACCTCACCATGATTGTCATAGTGCATAAAAGTATATCTGCTTTTCTTTTTTCTACGATGACCTTCCAATAAAAGATTGTAAACAAAAAAAATATATATATATATATATATTAATAGCAAATTTGAAAAGGGGCTACCCCCAAACACATCTTAGATTACACCTTACAACTGCCAAAACAGAGGGACACTAGCAGAATCCCATTAACACATACATTTACCCTTCTATCTGGCCACATTAGAAAGACCATTTAAAAAATTGGGACATACGTAAAGATAACAAATAGCTGCCACCTTTGATTGTGTATTGTAAAAATAAACCCCCTGCAGAGTTTCCTTGTATAGGGGGACAAAGGGGATAATGATAACACATCTGACTGCTGCTTTTCAGATAAGAAGGCATATTATGTGTATGGACCATGCCCTATACAGGAGTGTCCCTGGTTTAAATTGAGTGTTGCAGCTAGACTGCAGTCAGGATAAGCTTGGAATGTTATAGTTATGCTTTCAATGGATAGCTACTAAAGTTAGATTATTGTTTACTTCTGCCTGTTGCTGGTGAGTGTTCTCTAGCAGAGAGCAATACGATACACTAATATTGAGTTATGAATATTCACTGTATGTCTCCCTTTCAAATCACTAGGAGGTTTAGGCTTCATGCACACGGAACGTTAAAAAAGACCTAAAAATGTCAGTAGCTCATCAGTGATTTTTTTCAGCTTTTATTAGCATGTTATTACCGGCGTTTTTGCCCGTTTTTTAAAGGGACAGCATTTTTTTTTTTCCTCAATTGATCTAAAACGTCCAAAAACGTTGGGGACCGGCGTTTGGCTGCATTTTTGTGCGTTTTTGAGCGTTAAGCTAGGAGTGGGTCTGTGCCCCAAGCACCAGAAAGGTTATACACTGCCTTGCTGAAGGGGAACATCCAGGGGCGTAATTATAGCAGTCGCAGCAGTCGCCATTGCGACCGGGCCCCGACGCTGCAAGGGGCCCGTGCGACAGCTGTCATGATTGTCTACTACTCCTGAGCTGCGGTTGAGGGGCGGAGCTGGGAGGTGGTCCTAGGTACACATTACTGCTTGTCTCATGTGACAGCGTGGATACAGTTAGCAGGAAGCTGGATAGGAGGGCTGGCATATAGGAGAACCGATCTCCTCCATTCCCCTCCTGGCTCCTGCAGGGCTCTCAGCGTCTGCAGGAGCGAGATCGGTTCTCCTATATGCCTCCCCACCAGCCCTCCTATCCAGCTTCCTGCTAACTGTATCCACGCTGTTACATGAGACAAGCAGTAATGTGTACCTAGGACCGCCTCCCAGCTCCGCCCCTCAACCGACTCCAGGTCCCGCTTCTCGTCTTAAGTCTGTTCCTGCCTCTGGGTAGGGTATAAGAAATACTCCCTGGCTACTCCGAGGCTGCTCCCTTCTGTTCAAACACAATCTCTGCCACAGCAGAGTGAAGGAATACACTGGCAGTGAGTATATTGTTTTAGGTGCACTAGTGACTGTCACTCTGCTCTCATCACACTGCCCCCCTCCCATCACACTGCCCCCCACACTGCCCCCCCTCCCATCACTCTGCCCCCTCCCATCACACTGCTCCCCTCCCATCACACTGCACCCCACACTGCCCCCCTCCCATCACACTGCGCCCCACACTGCCCCCTCCCATCACACTGCCCTCCACTGGCCCCCTCCCATCACATTGCCCCCACACTGCCCCCCTCCCATCACACTGGCCCCCTCCCATCACATTTCCCCCACACTGCCCCCCTCCCATCACA
>BLSH010090524.1:650630-669093 GCA_018402905.1 Glandirana rugosa
ATTTTGACACAAATGATCCGAATCCCTCCTGTCACACTGCCCAGGTACCCTTCTTAGACGGGGTGGCTGCAGTGGTGTGCGCAAACTATTGCATTAGGGTGTGCACCCCAAAAGTTTGTGTGTACATAATATATTTATACACTTCCAAATGTAAACAAACATTTTAAAATTTAATGAGACATGGGTGTGTCAGTAGGGCAGTTGATGGTGTCAGTAGTTTCTTATTTTTATTATTTAGTTACAATATTTTTTATTGATTATCCGTTTAGGAGCCCCCACTGGGAGCTGTGGTGAAGTATCAGGGGTTTAAACAGACCAAAAGAGATTTCCCAGCCCCTTTCTCTGCAGCCTCAGCTGCACTGGGCATTGAATGAATGGGAAATGCTCTGTACTGAACAGCTTCCTGTTTATTCACAAACTTAAGCCTAGTAAACACAGTTTTACTAGGCTTCAGTTATGAATGAACACGTGAGTGATCTGTACCAATCACTCACTATGCTCATTCTGAAAAGGAACTAGCCAGTAAATGACACAGGCCTGGGCAGCAGGGGAAATCTATGCCATACGGGGGTGATTAGGGTGTGCCCAGGAAGGGGGTCTGCTACACAACATGTGAAAGGGATCCACTGCAGGGTTCTGAGCTCAGAGGAAAAGGCCCAGGCCGGAGGACGGGGGGCCCTTCATGGTTTCTTGCACCAGGGCCCTGAAGGTTCTAGTTACGCCTCTGGGAACATCCAAAAGAACTGGAGTAGGAAAATAATTGCCAGCATGAAGTATCTTGAGGAAAAGCTTTGTTGTGTCCTGGAGAGCAGTGTATAAACTGCTGCCAAGGGAGTCAGAGTTATTGGTTGAACTAGATTGACTTGTGTCTTTTTTCAACCAGACTAACTATGTAACTATGTATGTAAGAGCTGTCTATTCTAAGAGTACTTGTGCTTCCTAGTGGTTTACAGTCTGAAGAGTATTGACAGTGATTTGTAGTCTGTAGTTTGAAGTTTATTTGCTTTTGGGTATCCTAGTGTAGCACACTCTAGTGATCTAGATGTAGATAGGTTTGTTGTTAGTGTAGGTAAAAATTATTTTTGCTCGGGGCTAAGCTTGAGCTATGAATCTGGGTCAGGGTTCAGTGACTCAGGGCTGGGTGACTCATCCTAGCAGCTTCTCTGGTACCTCCCCCTGTTTTCTGGGACATTGGAGAATGTTCCAGATACAGTGGGTGTAGGTTAGGAAGAGCTGTTTGGATTATTTATGAGGGCCTCAGCCAATCTCCTGATAGGGGGCAGGCCACCTCATAAATAGGCATGAGTTATGCCAGGGAGGGGCAGTTGGGTGGAAGATGGGGATAGAGTGCTGAGGAGGCAGTCCGTGGCCCTTGAGGGTGCCCCTAGTCTGGGGGGGGGGTGACCTTGGGCCTGGGGTTCGGGGGCTGGAAGGATCCTACCAAAACACAGAGAGAAGCCCCTTCTGAAGGCACGGAGAGAGGTCAGCAGGAGCAGGTCTGGGAAATCACCTGAGTCAGCTGGGTGGGCTGGTGAGTGTCAATCTGGAGGACTGTGGGGAGAAGTTAGCCTGGAGGGCTAGTGAAAGGGGCAGCTGCAGCCAGGAGGGTTGGCAGTGCCTGAAGAGGTGGTGCTGGGATCAGTAGCCACAGCAGTGATACAAGCTGGACACTGAAATTCTGCTACACACCTAAGGGGCATCTGGTGCCTGCCTGTAATAAGCCATTGTTTTCATCGGACTGAGTAACTATCAGGTATTCAAAGTGTTCCAGCTAGATTCAGCAAGCAAGTGTGTGCTGGAGGAAGAAGAGGAGTATATAGAGACTGTATATAGGAAGAGTTGTCCCTGAAGTCAAATGGGAATCAAATGGGCATCCCATAACCTCCATTCCCTATCCAAGTTATTACCCTTAATAAGTGTGCGCTGTGAACAATTCTATTGTAATCAGAAAACCATTTAATGCCTAACCATAAACAACATTTCAACTATGTATGTGAAACCTTTGTAAATATACAGGCGGTCCCCTAATTACAAACATCCGACTTACAAACGACTCCTACTTAAAAACGGAGAGGGAAACAACAGGAAGTAAGGAAATCTACCCCTAGGAAGGGAAATTCACTCCTGTAAGTGTTATCATGGGAAAAAGGTGTCTCCACTTTATGTCATTGGGACAGAAAGTGAGGTGAAATCTCCTGAACAGGGACATGAACAGCAAAACAAACCTTACAGGGGTGTTACCCCTTCCCTATGCTATCCAAAAAGCTTAAAAATAATATTTTTGGCTGGAGCCTACACCTAAATTTGTGCCTGTTCCGACAAATTCAACTTAACCACTTAACGCGAATCGCCATATATATACGGTGGCTCCTTTAAGTGGAGGCATAGTAATATAGCCTGCAGCTGCAGGCTATATCCCAGTACCGATTTTTAGAGCGGACGGTTGGCTATCCGGCGATGACGGCTGATCTGGCTTGGGAGCCGCTTGGTCGTTATCCCAGGGGGCGGGAGGGGACACCCCCCCTCCTGCCGCCTTCCGCTGCGGAACTACGATCCGGCATGTCCGCCGGCTAGAAGGAGACCTGAAGGAATCGGCTCTGATCGGGTCTCCTTCTCAAATTCTGGAAGCGACGTCACGACGTCACTTCCGGTTTATTCAGCGGCCAACAGAACCGATTTTAAAAAAATGACAGTATTCAGAATCGCCGTTTTTTGGCAATCTAAATACTGTGAAGTGCAAAGGAGGGATGAGGGGTCTTTTAGACCCCCCCATGCCTCCATAAAGAGTACCTGTCACCATATATTACTATCACAAGGGATGTTTACATTCCTTGTGATAGCAATAAAAGGGATCAGAATTTTTTTTTGTAAAGGAACAGTGATAAAAAAAATAAATAAATAAATAATAATAAAACATTTTTACAGTGCCACCGTCCCCGCGAGCTCGCACAGCAAAGAAAACGCATACGTAAGTTGCGCCCGCATATGAAAACTGTGTTCAAACCACGCATGTGAGGTATCGCCGCGATCGCCAGAGTGTGAGCGATAATTCTCGTTAAAGACCTCCTCTGCACCTCTAATCTGGTAACCGTTAAAAATTTTTAAAGCGTCGCCTATGGATATTTTTAAGTACCGGAGTTTGTCGCCATTCCGCAAGTGTGCGCAATTTTCAACCGTAACATGTATGGTATCAATTTACTCTGCTTAACATCCTCTTTCACAATATACAAAAAAATTGGGCTAACTTTAGGCTACTTCCACACTGAAGCGGCAGCCGCGGTCGCAGTAAAACCCCGCTAGATTTAGCGGAGTTTTACCAGCAATATGGCTCCGCTATGCGGGCGGGAGCGCCGCGCTTTTAACCCCCCACAAGGGGTTATAACGGGGTTAAAAGTGCCGGCACTCAGCGCTACCGAGGCGGTGTGCAGTCGCTTCAGAAGCGCTTGCCATTCATTTCAATGGCAGGGGCGGTAGAGGAGCGGTATATTACCACTCCCCTCACCGCCCCAAAGATGCTGCTTGCAGGACTTTTTGTAACGTCCCGCAAGCGCACCGCCCCAGTGTGAAGGCACTCAGGGCTTTCACATTGGGGTGGATTGGGGGGGATTTTTGAGAAGCTTTACAGACGCTATTTTTAGCTAAATAGCGTCTGTAAAACGCCTCAGTGTGAAAGGAGCCTTACTCAAAAAAGTTACATTTTTCCAAACAAATCAATCTTGAAAGACTGCTGCGCAAATACCGTGTGACAAAAAGTATTGCAATGATTGCCATTTTATTCTCTAGGGTGTTTGAAAAAAAATATATGTGATGTTTGGGGGGGGGGGGGGTTCTAAGTAATTTTCTAAAAAAAAACTGTTTTTAACCTGTAACCAACAAATGTAAAAAAGGGCTCCGGTGGGAAAGTGGTTAAGAACAAACCTACAGACCCTATCTTGTTTGTAACCCAGGGACCGTCTGTACTGTATATGTGTAACATAACATAAAAATATCATATTACTATAAAAAATAGTGCTGTGTAAACTGAATCACTATGACATCCAATGCTTAAAACCTTAAAAATTGCAAATATAGTGCAAAAATCTCCAAAAAATATATAAATAAAAATCAAAAGTGAAAACAAGTGAATCACTAAAACAGAGGGGGAATTTCAGTTCCTGTTAGGACACTCTTTAGAACGCACCTCATCCCATACTTATTTGTGCAGTTATGGAGGAGTTGAGGTTCCCAAAGGGGACTATCTTGGTGCCAAGAGACAACCAAAGAACATGAATTTATATAAAATCACAAATTTTATTTGTTAATTATTAAAAAGCTTGGTTCTTTTTGACATATAAAATAAATAAAGGGGGGTCCAAAACAGAATGGATACATAGGTAGTGAATAATACTGGTAATGATGTCAAGCAGTGTGGAAAAAGTCTCCCAACATGTTTCGCCAAACCATTGGCTTCCTCAGGGGATTCACGTAGACATCATTGTATACTAGCATAAAAAGAAAACATACAGTAAGTCAACATATAATAAGGTATACAGTTTGCAGCACATGTCAATCACTTGGCCCACGTCTCCCCAGACTAAGGGTGTCCAAGTGAATCACTAAGTGAACAAAAATATGAAAATAGTCCCAAAAATTAAATCAATGAAGTCCTCTTATCAAAGTGCTAAATAAATATAGTCCGCTTAACCAACAACAAATTTCTTCAATCAAGTTGATCTTCTTCATATAAGGAAAAAGAAGGATTGGATGTCATAGAGATTCAGTTTGCACAGTACTTTAGCACTTTCTTCTTTATAGGAATATGATATTTTTATGCGTTGTTACATATATAAATTTACAAAAGTTTCACATACACAGTTGACACGTTGTTTATGGTTAGACCCCTTTCACACAGGAGGCTCTTTAAAGGCGTTTTTAGTTAAAAACAGCGCCTGTAAAGCGCCTCTAAATTATCTCCTAATGCACCCCAGTGTGAAAACCCGAGTGCTTTCACACTGGGGCGGTGCGGCTGTACATCACCGGCACTTTTATCCCCTTGTGGGGGGGGGTTAAAATCACCCCGCTGCCACCCGAATAGCGATGCCAAAGCACCACTATAACAGCAGTAAAGAGCCGCAAATTAGCCGTGTTTTACCTCGGTGCTTTGCGCTCGGACAGCCCCGGTGTGAAAGGGGCCTTAGGCATTAATTGTTTTCTGATTACAATAGAATTGTTCATAGGACTGTCACTTTATAAGCACACACTTTGAGTTGAGCTAATTTTAGCAGTGCAGCAGCAGTGTAGCACATCATTTTTGTTTGGTTCCAGGCTTGGTTCTTTCCCATTTTGCAGTACCATAAAACAATATCACGGACTGTCCTCTGAATCAAGAGTGCCTGTAATAATTTGGTGTGCCTGGCTGTGCAGGGTCGGGGATCCCAGTTTACTTGTGGCTTCTTAGGGAGTGCGGTACACTAGACACCATGTGCTGATCCTAGTATTGAAAGGGAAATATACGGGGATTCACAAATGGGTAACTTCTGTGCCATTACCAAGTTGTAAAGAGGCAAAAAAAGTCAAATCCACCAGCCGTTAAATGATGTAGACTGAATTAGCTATATGTATTCACATTCTTGCATTGATCATCCCCAAAGTGAAGTGCTTAAGATATAAATACATTTTTATAATATAGGATCTTTTGTCTTTGTTCTAGGACTGTAAAATCATTGGGAGTGTTAAATGGAGCTCAGTTGTTTTCTCTTAGAAAAGATGAATTTAAAGCTGTGAGCCCCGAAGAAGGTGCCAGAGTATACAGCCAAGTCATGGTACAGAAGGCTCTTCTTGAGGTATGCTCATAATGTTGTTCATGTTTAATTCTAGCCATGAATGGTTATTGTATCCCTCTAAAAATCTCCTGACAGACAACTCATACATCCCATTTAAACACCAGTATAAGAACAGTAGGTTTCTGGAGAATTGTTACTGTGCTCTTGGTTACATGGCTATACTTCTGTCATGTGCCCTCTAAACCCAAGAAGAAAAGCATTGTATATTGCAGCCTACCAGTCCTTGAATGCAGTGGCTACATTTATTTTCTTTTTTTGGGGTTTCCTTATAATTTTACGTAGTGGTCCTGCCAGTAACACTTTCTGTCCTAAAGTGAAATTTTATTCATAACAGCTATATCTCCTGCAGAGTGATGTTGTGATTGGCCCACGGCTATCACATGATACCTGGGCCAATCACAGCACCCTGTACCATGTAATTAGCTCATTCATGACAGTTGGAAATATTGCTGTTACTGTGGTGACACTGAACTACTCTGAAGACAGTATTAAAAAAAAAGAATAGTAACAAAATGTTAAAAAAAGAGAATTGTTAAACAAGTGTTAACATTTTTGAAACAGGTAACAGCTGATCTGATTTGAACTCCAGACGCCTCAACACACACAGGGAGGCAGCCAGGTGCTGAGGCACTACTAGCACCAGCCAGCCCATGCTGATGAAAGGTGCTTGGGTTGAGCAGATGAAAATAGTTCTTTAAGATGGATAAGTGGGTCAGGTCTGTTGCATATAGTTAATCCGTGTGGGTGAGTCACACCAGGCCCCTGTGTTGCAAAGATTTGTTTAATGAAGCAGATATATTGCGTCAAAATATGGCAGAATATAAACAGTTTCTAGTCATGAATATAGTTCGAATAGGATTTAGCAGTGTGGGAGTCAAAAATAATCAAACATTTGATATGATAGAACATCAAATCCGCACAAGAAGCTGGGCTGGCTCACTGGACGTACTCACTGTGACCTGAAAAGTATGGGGGTGCCACTCAGGCTTGGCAGAAAGGGGATATATGAATGGTGCATCCACAGCTGCGATTTGGCATGCTGACAGGGGATGGAGCCTGTCCTGGCTCCTGCAGAGATGCAAGGAAAAAAGGGGTAGCCCCTGGAAGTCGCACATCCAAAATGTCGTAGAGAGGCGAGTAGAGTGGCAACCTCAGCCTGGACTCCAGCCAGGCCACGCCCCCAATGTGTTTCAATCCGCCCCCTGGAGCTTAGTCATGGGGATAGGCGATTCATGCGTATGGAGAGTATTTAAAGCGGTAGTAAACCCATCTATTTGAAAGTTTAAAAACAGCTACATTTCCGGCACATGCCGGAAATGTAACACTCCTATTGGTTGTGCTCTAAACCAAACTGTCAAACCATCCAATGACTGGTGTCATAGCTGATCACATGTGCAGCATCATGGCAGTTGTAGATTAAACAGAGGCCAAGATGGCAGCTTCCTTGGCTGAAAATGATAGGAGGGTTTACTACCACTTTAAGCATCATTGGTAGTCACTCATTAAGTGTAGAGAGATAGCAGGTGTGTGTGATTCCTATGGTTGATATTAGTGTGAAGGAATGGTCAATTAGACCTGAAATGCTACTCTCTATGCAGTGCATAATGGAATGTGTGTGAGCACTAATACTCCCAATGAGTATAATAGGCTAAAAAACAAAAACAAGAAACTTTATTAATGTATGTAGTATATACAGTATCTGACAAAAATGAGTACACCCCTCACAATTTTGTAAATATTTTATTATATCTTTTCATGTGACAACACTGAAGAAATGACACTTTGCTTCAATGTAAAGTAATGAGTGTACAGCTTGTATAACTGTGTAAATTTGCTGTCCCCTCAAAATAACTCAACACACAGCCATTAATGTCTAAACTGCTGGCAACAAAAGTGAGTACACCCCTAAATAAAAATGTCCAAATCGGACCCAAAGTGTCAATATTTTTTGTGACCACCATTATTATCCAGCACTGCCTTAACCCTCTTGGGCATGGAGTTCACCAGAGCATCACAGGTTGCCATTGGAGTCCTCTTCCACTCCCCCATGATGACGTCATGGAGCTGGTGGATGTAAGAGACCTTGCGCAACTCCAACTTCCATTTGAGGATGCCCCACAGATGCTCAATAGGGTTTAGGTCTGGAGACATGCTTGGCCAGTCCATCACCTTTACCCTCAGTGGTCGTCTTGGAAGTGTGTTTGGGGTCGTTATCATGTTGCAATACTGTCCTGTGGCTCAGTCTCCTAAGGGGGGTGGATCATGCTCTGCTTCAGTATGTCACAGTACATGTTGGCATTCATGGTTCCCTCAATGAACTGTAGCTCGCCAGTGTCGGCAGCACTCATGCAGTCCCAGGCCATGACACTTCCACCACCGTGCTTGACTGTAGGCAAGACACACTTGTCTTTGTACTCCTCACCTGGTTGCCGCCACACATGCTTGACACCATCTGAACCAAATAAGTTTATCTTGGTCTCATCAGACCACAGGACATGGTTCCCATAATCCATGTCCTTAGTCTGCTTGTCTTCAGCAAACTGTTTGTGGGCTTTCTTGTGCATCATCTTTAGATGAAGTTTCCTTCTGGGACGACAGCCATGCAGACCAATTTGATGCAGTGTGTGGTGTATGGTCTGAGCACTGACAGGCTGACCCCCCACTCCTTCAACCTCTGCAGCAATGTTGGCAGCACTCATACGTCTATTTCCCAAAGACAACCTCCTGGGTATGACACTGAGCACGTGCACTTAACTTCTTTGGTCGACCATGGCGAGGCCTGTTCTGAGTGGAACCTGTCCTGTTAAACCGCTTTATGGTCTTGGCCACCATGCTGCCGCTCAGTTTCAGGGTCTTGGCAATCTTCTTATAGCCTAGGCCATCTTTATGTAGAGCAACAATTCTCTTTTTCAGATCTTCAGAGAGTTCTTTGCCATAAGGTGCCATGTTGAACTTCCAGTGACCAGTATGAGAGAGTGAGAGCAATAACACCTAATTTAATAAACCCGCTCCCCATTCACACCTGAGACCTTGTAACACTAATGAGTCACATGACACCGGGGAGGGAAAATGGCTAACCGGGCCCAATTTGGACATTATCACTTATGGGTGTACTTACTTTTGTTGCCAGCGGTTTAGACATTAATGGCTGCGTGTTGAGTTATTTTGAGGGGACAGCACATTTACACTGTTATACAAGCTGTACACTCACTACTTTACATTGTAGCAAAGTGTCATTTCTTCAGTGTTGTAATATAGTAAGGGAGGAATGCACTTAAAATTTGCTGGAAGATGTTCAGATGTAATTTTTTTTCTTATATATTTACTATGGTGATCATTCATTCTTGCTGCTGTCACCTTTTCAAATAGATGTTTGCACAAAACACATCATTTACTTTTCAGTATGGGAAAGTAGCGACAATCAGCATTTATGGCTCACCATCGTGTACTGTAGAATGCTCTTGCTCATAGAACAGATAGATCTGTTGATTGCATGAGAAGTAGACTGTGCACTGCGCCCTCTCCTCTCGCTCATAGGGCACCACTTTGCTTGTGACGGCTGTTCTCCCCCACATGCACTAGATGGTACCCTCAGCCAGTCAGAGTGTGTGGATCCTTCCTCATCTCCCTCCACCAGCAAAGACAAGCATGAGTGCCCAGCAAGTGAGACTGTCACTGTAGAGGCGGGAGTTAGGAGGAAATGAGCGTTTTGTGAATGGGGGAAAGAACAAGAGTCAGCCTCTCTTGTGCTACACTACACTGTGCGGAACTCAGCTGCCATCCGCGATTTACATAACAATAGCGCCTTCTGCACGCGATTTACATAAAAATAGCGCCTGCCGTCCATGATTTGCATAACAATCGTGTACACACACAGAGCAGAGCTAAACACCATTAATGACTCACTGGCATTGGCCTATCTTGAGGTAGGGGCCTGGAGCTATAGCTCCAATAGCTCCTATGTTAATCCAGCCCTGGCCTGGAGACTCTATCTGGGAAGGAATGAGGTACTGTGGGTTTTAAGAGAGAGACATGGAAAAAACAGGATGGATTCAGAAAGACAGTTCATATGAGACATTGTTTAGCTTTCTTCTTACTGGGAATGGTCCCACAAATCTAGGTGCCAGCTTTTTGGAGGGACATGTCAATTTAAGATTTGTAGTCGCCAGCCATACCTGGTCTCCAGGCTGAAGGTTCAATTCTCCCCTTTTCCTGTCATAGGCCTTCTTGTTTGCTGCTAGTGCTTTGGTGATGGCCTCTTGTAGCAACTTATAGTTATCCCAGTCACCCTGGATGTAAGAGGTGAAGCAGCGGATGTACTGTTCCAGTGTCTGGTTGGTCCTCCCCGTCTGCCCATTGGTCTGAGGGTGGTAGGCGTAGGACAGGGACGTTTCGATCCTGAAGGCTGCACACAGGGCTTTCCCGAAGCGGGATGTGAACTGGACTTTCCGATTGGAGACAATGTTTGTAGGGACTCCATGAAATCTCACAACTTCCTTGATGAATACTCAGGCCGTCTCCATGCCCGAAGGGGTACCTTTCAGTGGCACAAACTGGGCCATCTTGGATAGGCGGTCAACCACCACAAAGATGGCTGTGCACCCTTCTGATGGTGGAAATTCCACAATAAAGTCCATCACAATCATACTCCATGGCCAGTCAGGTCCTGGTAGTGATCAGAGTAGACCCCAGGCTTGAGTTTTAGCACCCTTGCTCCAGGTACAGGTCACACAAGAGTTCACATACCATCTGCAAGTGTCTTCCAGGTAGGGCCACCAGAATGTGCGCTTCATGAGATCAAGGTCTTGTGGACTCTGAAATGACCTGCAAGGGGGTGAACATGACACAGACCCAAAATGGTTTTGCGTACATTCTTCGGCACAAATACCGTATTCTCCTTCCAGAACAAACGTTCCCGGAAATCCAGTGTGACCTCTGGAGGGCCGAAAATGTCTGCCAAGGCCTGCTTCATACGAGTGAGAAGTTCATTCTGCAAAAGTAGAAAGTTACCTTCCGACAAGATGGTGTCCGGTACGGGTGGCTCTTTGGGGTCATTGAACATCCGGGAGAGCACATCAGGTTTCACGTTCTTTGAGCCCGGTCGATATGTGATGTGAAATACGAAGCTTGAGAAGAACAGGGCCCAACGTGCTTGACAGGGCTTTAGGGGTTTAGCTGTCCTCAGATACTCAAGGTTCTTGTGGTCAGTGAAAATTAGTATGGGGTGTGCTGCTCTTTCCAGAAGATACGTCCATTCCTCCAGAGCTGATTTTATGGCTAACCGTTCCTGGTCTCCAACATCATAATTTCTCTCTGCAGAAGAAAGTCTTAGGGGAAAAAAAGCTACAGGGTGCATTAGGTCTTTTAGGCCCTGACATTGGGAGATGACTACTCCCACTGCAACTTCGGATGGATCCACTTCCATTATATAAGGTAGGGACGGATCTGGGTGGCTAAGAATGGGTGCGGAGGTGAAGAGTCTTTTTAGGGTGTCAAAAGCGACCTGGGCTTCGGGTGACCAACGGAAGCAAAGGTCCTGCTTGGTTAATTGCGTGATAGGGGCAAGGATGGTAGAAAAGCCTTTAATGAACCTCCTATAAAAGTTAGCACACCCCACAAAGCACTGCACCCCTTCTTGTCGGTGGGTGCAGGCCAGTCCAGAATAACAGAAACATTTGGGTGAGATTACTAACCCCAGAAACTGAATACTATGATGCTTGAATTCACATTTCTCACCCTTGGCATACAGTCCATGTTGGCAGAGCCGGCCCAGTACACTCCTGACATGTTCACAATATAAATCTAGAGAGAGGGGAAAAAAATCAGAATATCATCTAGATAAACAACCATGAAAATGTCCAGGAAGTCTTTGATCACATCATTGGTGAAGTGCTGGAAAGTTGCAGGGGCATTGCCACAACCCAAAGGGCATCACCTAGTACTCATAGTGACCGAATTTGGTGCTAAGGCTGTTTTCCATTCATCCCTTGATGCGTACGGATCAAGTTATAGGCACTTCATTGGTCTAACTTGGTGAAAATAGTGATGGATCTCAAGCTCTGCAACAATTCAGGCATGAAGGGGAGAGGGTATCATTTCTTAACCATAATTTTGTTTAGCTCCCAGTAATCCACACTGAGGGAATGATCCTTCTTCTTTACAAAGAATATTCCAGCCCCTGCTGGGGAAGTAGAGGGTCAGATGAAGCCTTTCTTTAGATTTTCCTGAACATACTCCTTGAGCGCTTCCTGCTCTCGCTCGGTGAGGGGAAAGTTTCTCCCGAAAGGGATTTCAGTCCCCTGGAGCAGTTCGATTGAGCAGTCATGCAGCCAGTGTGGGGGGGAAGGATGTCAGCCCCCCATTTACTGGACATGTCAAGGAAGTCATGGTATTGCTCAGGTACCCCTTGCTGCACCTCAGAGTCCATACAGAACAGTGTATTGGAAGGAACTGGGGACCCAGGTAGGCAATGTTTCTGAGAATAAGCTGAATGAAAATGGATTCTTCCGGTGGCCCAATAAATTTGTGGATTATGTGCCCATAGCCCGGGTAGGCCCAAAATGACAGGGAAAAATGAGGACGCAATACCATCAAAGCCGAAGATTTCCTTGTGCTGGGAGATGGTCACTACGGGTAAAGGGAAAGTCTCTTGGGTTACGGGTCCGGACCTGATATTTGACCCTTCAGCCAGGTAGACAGAGAGTCCTTGTGCCTTGAGTTTTAAAGGGATGCATTGATGAGTGGCAAAAGTCAAATCGATAAAGCAACTGCAAGCCCCTGAGTCAATGAATGTGGTAATTGGCACTTCCCTTTCCGGAAACTTGAATGAAATTAGCAGGGTTAGGTGAGTGGCACTGGCGGATGAAGGGAGGTGGTTAACAGACGATATTGTTAGCCACTTACGTGTCTTAGCCGGACAGGTACGCACATAATGGCCTGTTCCAGTAAAGGCAGAAGTTGTTCTGTTGTCGGTATAGGCGTTCTTCAAGAGACAGAAGGGAGCGTACTAGGCCAAGTTGCATGGGCTCTGGTGCTCTGGCTGCAGGAATGGCTGGGGCAGGTTGAGCTGGAGCGGAGCTGACAGGAGCAGTACAAGTAGAAGCTGGGATCCAGGGCATCACCCAAACTGGACATTGCTGCTGGGCAGATCTTTCTGACCGCCGCTCATGGAGCCACCGGTCGATCTGGATGGCCAGTGTGATAAGGGCCTCCAGGGTATCTGGAGCTCCAACACGTGCCAGTTCTTCCTTTAAGCTCTCAGAAAGACCCAAGCAGAACTGGTGTTGCAGGGCTGCGTCGTTCCACTGCGTGTCTGTACTCCAGCGCCTAAAGTCCATCACATAGTCCTCAGCCATCCTGTGGCCTTGCTGAAGCACATAAAGGGCAGCCTCTGCTGTGGTGATCCGCTGTGGATCATCATATATTTTGGCCATCACATCAAGGAAGGTAGACATGGACTGCAGCAGCATGTCATTCCTCTCCAGCAGCTGGTGGGCCCAGGACTGGGGTTCACCCTGGAGCAGGGAAAAGATAAATCCCACTTTAGTGGATTCCAGAGAAAATGTTTGTGGTTGCAGGAAAAAGTACAACTGACATGCATTGCGGAATGCACAAAATTTTCCCTGGTCTCCCGAAAACCTCTGTACAACCCCGGCTCAGGAGCCACCGATGTTGGAAAAAGTGGGTCGCAAGAACCGGGTGGTGTAAGAACGCCTGGATCGTCTTTCATGCAGTGGATGCATCTCAGACAGGTTAATGGCAGGTGTAGTCAGCTCAGCTGGTGTAGACAGGAAACAAGCAGGGCTGGTGTAAGGATTTTTGACACCCTAGGCGAAACCTCATTTTGCCGCCCCCCTTGGCTTAGCCTGACCTGAACCCATCAAATGCAGCCTTACCTGTGCGCATCAAATGCAGCCTCACTGTTGCCATGTGCCAATCAATGCAGCCTGGGGGGGAGAGGTGGCCCTCAGTACTTACACACACAGACAGATCAGTCACTATATCATCTATATTCATTGCAAATTGCATGGCCATAACAATCTCAGACAGTTACAGTTTTACAGTACTCACCATACCAGGGGACGGTTTCTCCTGGGCTCTGCACAGTGCAAATTTCTTTGTATCCGATTCAGATGATGTGACCCACACCCGCTGTGCTTGAAGTTCCTTGGAACTCTACTGTGCCTGCCTCAGTTCCATCCTCCAGGCCACTAGCCACTCACTAAGTCTGGGTGGCCGCCGCCAGGTGCCACTCTATGGCCCATGAGCGACTAGGCCGGCGGGAATCAGGATGACGGAGGAGCGGGGGGGTTCCAGGTGAGATTGCGCGCCTGGGCAGCCAGGGCAGAGTAGTAGGGAAAGGCAAAGCTGTCAGTGAGAGAGGCTGCTGATGTGAGCGCATGGTGAGACAGACACAGTGACAGGCCGCTCACTGTTGATCAGAGGCACGCAGCATTGGAGGTCCTCCGCCTCTGTGACAGACTGACACACTATGAAGTAATGGAGGGACTCCGGACTGGAGAGGCTGCCTGGCTGATAGTGGACAGGAGTAGTAGGATAATGGATCACACCACCAGCAGTGGCTGCCTAGTCTGCCTAGTGGTAGAGCCAGCCCTGGAAACAGGAACAGGAAGCAGGTAGCTGCAGAGCTGTGGAGACACTGGATAGGTGGTCAAACAAGCCGGGTTCAGTAACAGACGATCAAACAGATACAAACAACAGGCAGAGAATAGTCAGGATACAGGCAAAGGTTCGGTAACAGGATATCAGTCAATATAGAGCTAAGCATAGTCACAAGGCAAGCCAGGGTCAGGATAACAGAGATCACTTGTAGCCGGGTCAAACACAGGAAACAGATCGGATCACATGAACAGGTAGTCACAGGTATGAGCTGCAAATCAGACAGCAAAGTCTCTGTGCAGCTGAGGTGTTTAAATAAGTCAGTTTGGCGCCAATCACTGAAATCACTCTGCACTATTGTTAACATTTACGTGACCCCTGCACCGGGTGCCAAATCCATGACAGATAAGCTGTCAGTACATCAGGGTTGATCAATTTTCAGATATATATACCATAGTTTGTAGACGCTATAACAAACTAATTAGTATACACGTATTGGGATTTTATAACCAAAGACATGTAGCAGAATACATTTTGGCCTAAATTTATGAAGACATTTGATTTTATTGCATATGTTTTATAACAGAAACAGAAAAATATTTTTTTTCCTTCAAATGATCAAATACCACCAAAAGAAAACTCTAGTTATGTGAAAAAATTATATAAATTTTATTTGGGTACAGTGCTTCATGACGACGCAACTGCCAGTTAAAGGAGCACAGTGCTGAATAGCAAAAAATGGCCTGGTTGTGAAGAGGGTAAAACCTTCCAGAGCTCAGGTGGTTAAAGTGATATTTCAGTGCGATTTCAGCCCCATAGACTTCTATGCTATTTCATAGAACTTGCATCAGCATAGATAAGGCGTGTTCCTGTGTGACTTTGATGGATTCAGTGTTTTTTAACCCTCACCTCTCCTCCCTGGTCATCCTTCATCAATTTTGATACAGCTGCAATTTTCGAGCCTCCCTTTATTCGACCGATCGATCCTTCCTTCGATTGATTGACTCTTCATTCAATTGACCCTTCTTTCTATCGATCAACCATTCATTTGATATACTGATTCTTCCTTCAACCAATCAAGCTTTCCATCGATCAATCCTTCCATCGATAAATCCTTCCATCAATTGTTCGATCCTTCCTTCCTTTGATCGATTTACATTTCCATCGATCGACTGACCCATTTCATCTATTGGTCCTTCCTTCCTTCTAGTGATAGACCCTTCCAACTATCGATCCTTTCTTCCTTCGTTCGTTTAATCCTTTCTTCGATCAATAGAAAAAAGGGCTGATCGAAGGAAGGATCAATGCCACTTCAGTGTGAACCTAGCCTTTAACCACTTGCCGACCGCCGATCGGCATCTGACGGCGACAGAGTGGCTCTGTAAGGCAAAACGCCGTCATACGACGGCGGCTGCCAGAACGCGCACAGTGAGCCTGCGTGCGCCAACAGAGGCACGCCCGCGCGCTCACTGTGTCCGGGGTGCTACCCGCGATGCCCCCCGGAGTGAAAGAACGGAGGTCCGTGTAAGTAAACATGGACCTCCGTTCTGTGAGAGGGGGAAGGACTGTGATCACAGCCTTCCTCTACATGGAAGCTGTGATCACTTCCCTTCCACTGTTAGGGCAACCCCCATACAGTAAGAACACACCCAGGGAACACAGTTAACCCTTAAAGCGCCCCCTGCAGGTTAACCCCTTCACTGCCAATGGCATTTACACAGTAATCAGTGCATTTTTATAGCACTGATCGCTGTATAAATGCCAATGGTCCCAAAAAAGTGTCAAAATGTTCCGACATGTCCGCCCCAATATCGCAGTACCGGTAAAAATCGCAGATCGCCGCCATTACTAGTAAAAAATAAAAAAGAAATAAAAACCCCAGAAATTAATTCTCATCATCCGTAAACGCGACCACTTTTGCGCAAACCAATCAATAAACGCCGATTGCGATTTTTTTAATCACAAATATGAGGAAGAATATAAATCGGCCAAAACCGATGAAAAAAATGTTTTTTTATATTTTTTTTTTGGATTTGTATTTTAGCAAAAAGTAAGAAATTTGCTTTTTTTTTGCAAAATTGTCGCTTTTCTTCTGTTTATAGCGGCGATCAGAAATGACGCAGCGGTGATCAAATACCACCAAAAGAAAGCTCTATTTGTGGGGAAAAAAGGACGCAAATTTCGTTTGGATACAATGTCGCACGACCGCGCAATTTTCAGTTAAAGCGACGCAGTACCGAATCGCAAAAAGGGCTCTGGTCCTAAAGTGTGAAATCCTTCAGGGGCTGAAGTGGTTAAGCAGCAAGAATGACCAGGGAGGAGAGGGGAGGTTTGAAAAATAAATCAAAGTTAGTGTTACAATATCTCAGGTGTGAATGGGGAGCAAGTGCATTAAATTTGGTGTTATCACTCTCACTCTCTCATACTGGTCACTGGAAGTTCAATATGGCACCTCATGGCAAAGAACTCTCTGAGGATCTGAAAAAAAGAATTGTTGCTCTACATAAAGTTGACTATAAGAAAATTACCAAGACCCTGAAACTGAGCTGCAGCACGGTGGCCAAGGCCATACAGTGGTTTAACAGTACAGGTTCCACTCAGAACAGGCCTCGCCATGGTCAACCAAAGAATTTGAGTGCACATGCTCAGCGTCATATCCAGATATTGTCTTTGGGAAATAGATGTATGAGTACTGCCAGCATTGCTGCAGAGGTAGAAGGGTTGGCAGGTCAGTCTGTCAGTGTTCAGACCATACGCCGCACACTACATCAAATTGGTCTGCATGACTGTCGTCCCAGAAAGAAGCCTCTTCTAAAGATGATGCACAAGAAAGCCTGCAAACAGTTTGCTGAAGACAAGCAGACTAAGGACATGGATTACTGGAACCATGTCCTGTGGTCTGCTGAGACCAAGATAAACTTATTTGGTTCCGATGGTGTCAGGCGTGTGTGGCGGCAACCAGATGAGGAGTACAAAGACATGTGTGTCTTGCCTACAGTCAAGCATGGTGGTGGGAGTGTCATGGTCTGGGGCTGCATGAGTGCTGCTGGCACTGGGGAGCTACAGTTCATTGAGGGAATCATGAATGCCAACATGTACTGTGACATACTGAAGAAGAGCACGATCCCCTCCCTTCAAAGACTGGCCACAGAGCAGTATTCCAACATGATAACTACCCCAAACACACCTCCAAGATGACCACTGCCTTGCTAAATAAGCTGAGGGTAAAGGTGATGGATTGGCCAAGCATGTCTCCGGACCTAAACCCTATTGTGCATCTGTGGGACATCCTCAACCGGAAGGTTGAGGAGCGCAAGGTCTCTAACATCCACCAGCTCCGTGATGTTGTCATGGAGGAGTAGAAGAGGACTCCAGTGGCAACCTGTAAAGCTCTGGCGAACCCCATGCCCACGAGGGTTAAGGCAGTGCTGGAAAATAATGGTGGCCACACAAAATATTGACACTTTGGGCCTCACTTTTGTTGTCAGCGGTTTAGACATTAATGGCCGCGTGTTGAGTTATTTTGAGGGGACAGCAAATTTACACTGTTATACAAGCTGTACACTCATTACTTTACATTGTAGCAAAGTATAATTTCTTCAGTGTTGTCACATGAAAAGGTATAATAAAATATTTACAAAAATGTGTGGGGTGTACTCACTTTTGTGAGATACTGTAACATAGAAATCTATGGACCAAAGTCAGAATATAATGTGTATAAACAAATAAAATTCCGCGCTCACTAAAACACAATATGAACAAAAATATTGATAAAAGATTGCGAGATAAAATTTAGGATATTTAAAATGGCAGCACGCACAAAACAATAGATCTGTATTGTCCCAAGAATGTAATAAATAAATATATGCAGCGCCTATAGTATATGAAAATGTCTTTCAAGGAAGATGATTTACTTAGGAGAGATATTTGGACATATAAAATTCTTCAGCCGTTTAAAAGACAATGGATGTGAGCTTACCAGAACCTGGTAGGTCAAGCGCGGGTGTTTTAAATCCAATCTT